>JAAVUK010000497.1:0-106519 GCA_014899095.1 Fusarium buxicola
CAGCCCTCACTCTTTTTCTGGCCTCCACTCTTTTTCCTGTTTTGCCCAACATGCCAGAATGTTTCCAAAAGGTACTCAACCTAATTATTTGCATTCGTCATGCCCGGGGACACCACTTTGTGTTTGTGTCTGTGTGTGGATGTGTGTGTGTGTGTGTGTGTGTGTGTGTGTGTGTGTGTGTTTTGTATCCATCCATGTTATCCATGCCATACACCAACACACCCTCCTTGAGAGAAAACGACGTAAAAACAATAGAAACTCCAGGGACATGAGCCACAGCCAAGTTGCTCTTTGTCTCCTTTTCGCCCCCTTCCTGGTCTAAACTTTTGACTTGCTCGTGCTTCTCAACATCCAAACGGTTTTTCTCTGCCCAACGCCCCTACTACCCTCCCAAATATTTACACGTCTAAACAATAACCAATAACAAGTAATGCACAAGCATCTGATCAAAGCAGACGCCAAAGGGTCTGCTTGCTGCCGTCGTGGCTATATCGGGAATTGTCCCAAAATGAAAAAAGGAGTGACATGAGTCGGGGTATCTCTGCAAGATAAACAGGGGAAAAAAGGACATGAAAGAAGAAGAAAGTGCCAAGCAAACCCCATTATAGCTGGCCGTGTCGCTCAATGACTTCTAGCTTTGTCTAGTCGTCATCGCATTTCAAGTCGTGAAATAGATATTATCGTTGGTTCATGTTCCAGTTCGGTTCGCATATCCCCATCGGGGGAAGCATTCATTACTTTCGGAGGCCGACCTTGCCGGCGAGGTTCTTCCAGAATCGTGACCCCTTGCGCTCCTCGCTGTGCGTCCGTAGCATCACCTCGTCTCGTTGCATGGGTCCTACAATGTCTTCATCGCCTCGCGCGGGGAACTTGCCGCCTGCATCGACCAGACGCGGGATCGCACTGGGCTGTCCGTCCTCTAGGCGCCTCCATTGCATCCCTGCAAAGACATCGTCCACTGGCGGTCGGCCGAGGGCTGAGCCGCCGCCGCTGCTGGCTCGCGCGCGTCCGCGACCACGGCTTCGACTTCGTGAGGTACTGGTCGAGACAGGGGCTGAGCTAGTAGCTTCGACGATCTGCTCCATGAGTATATCGTGCGTTGTCCTCCATCGCTTCTCGATGTGAGCCCATTTGGCCTCGGTCAGGGCGTAAATCTTGCTCGTCTCGCCGTAGTTCTCGCCTGTCCGAACCAGATGCTTGGTATAGTTGCATCGCGCCATGTCCCAGTCATTTCGCAGCCGGCGAAGCGCCTCCAGATTCACAGGCTCGGGCTGATATGGTTGCGGCGTGATGGTGAAGTTGGCATGTCCCAGACAGTCCGACCACTCGTCGTGTTCTTGCAGAATCGACGGGAGCGGGAGAGGCAGATCGGGACTGTTCGGGCCGTGGCGGAAGGACGACACAGATGGCTTCGTGCTCAGAGAAGGTCGTGGGAAATGTGTGGCGGACGGAATTGGCGATGGGACCTCGGTGGTCGCAGAGGGCGGCGCGATGGTGGGTGACTGAAGAGGAGATTCAGGCGGTGGCCCACCGAGAGGACTTGTCATAAGAGGAGGCAGCAAAGGGGTGGTGGCCAGGCCTCGCTCTCGCTCCAGATCCGATCGCTCGTTGTGGGCTTGCGCTTTCTCAATGTCGATGGGCGCTAGAAGGTTCACGCTCTCAGTGCTCCCATAGTAGGACACTGCGGGGGTAGGCAAGCCTGTATTTTCGGACATGCGCTCCTGACCAGGTCGGCCGGGTGCAGACATGGACGACGAGCGGCTCGAGGGACCTCCAGAGAGCACAACGCTCTCCAAGCTGAGCTCGGTGCTGGGAGAGAGCATTGGGTTACCCCTGCGACTGCTAGCCCTCCAGCGAGACATGCTGGGAAGTCGAGAGCCGATGCGTGACGTAAGGCCGGCAAAGGGGGATTCGGAACCCGACCTCTTCTTGCGAGAGCGGGCATCAGCAGGAACGTCACCGTCGCTCAGGAAGCCCATGTCGTAGTCGATATCGTAGTCGCTGACGAGGTTGCCGTGGAACATTATAGCCTCGGAACTATTTCGGTGCTCACAGGGCTCGTCGCCTACACGAGAAGGGATTGGGTTAGTCACTCCACGGTGACGGAGATGGGAGCAGGCCAAGCACGGTTCCCTGGGTAAAGGTGAGACGGCCTGACCAAGTTGACGGGACATACACAAGCAGCTGTAGAGACCAAAGTGATCCGGGAGAACAGACTTGTCGCGGTCGTCGTGGTCGGGTTCCAAGGGCTCCTCCTGGACATCGGGTAACGGTCGTTTCGGGCCCTTGTGGTGGACGGATTGTGTGGGCGACGCGGGACTGTCGTTCAGTTGAGGTGGAAGATCGAGAGACGAAGCGGAGCTGGACATTCGGAAGTGACCCTTGGGAGAGAAGGTTGGAGTGACTGGAGACGCGACATCGGACGAGGACGAGTTCGTTGTGTAGTAGACGTAGGAGAGGTCGCATTCGGGGCTGACTTGTTGGACCTCCCACTTACGGCGCTCCTCGACCAGCTGCGGGAGAAGCAGCGGCTTGAGCTTGAGCGACATGATGTCGGCCGGAACGGGCGAGGCCGTGAGTATCGGAAAGGACGAGAAAGCGAACGACTATCTTATCTTGGTTGCTATGTTTTGGTGTTGAAGAAGAAAAATAAAGAAAGAGAAACGGGAAGTAGAAGGGATGCCTCGGAGGTGGGTTTGTGGTTGGTTTGTTGATGGCGGTGGTGGCACAGCAGCTTGAGTAGGTACGTACAGTACCTTGGTACTTCCAAGGTTCCAATGAGGTGGCGGCGGATCCGGGGGCCAGGGCCTCTTCCCTCTGAGACCGGGGTGGGATGTGGAAGCGGAAGTGGGTGGGCAAGGGTGAGCACGGGCGGGACCCCCTGTAAGCCTGGGCTCCAGTTACGACTTTTGGCCAAGAAATGGTGGGGTACGTTGGGTAGGAGTCTTTCCCGACGGTGGATTTTAGACAAGTGGGCTCCACTGTGTTCGGTACCAAAGTAGGGCGTAGCTGGTGCTGACTCTTGTTTTTTGTTGATGTTTTGGGGAGTCCGGCTCAGAAAAAACAAAAGGCCGGTCGTCGGGTGAATTCTTTCTTTTTGCGTTTAGTCGACCGTTGGTCGGTGCTGGTTGGTTCCGTTTGTTTAGCGCTTGTGAGTAGGGTGTGACTCGTAACAAGCGACATACGTAGTAGAAACTGACAGCAGTCGAGTCCCAGTGACAGACAAATAAATGGACAGTTCCTCAGGTAGATAGAGCGAGGAACAGTAGGACAGAAGGATAGGAGGGTTTCCTCGTCCGATAAAAGGCTGTTGAAGAGGAGAGGGAGACAACTAGCCGGACATGACGGTTATATCAAAAAAGGCGGGAGTCATGCATGTGGGATGATGATATGCTGGGCTCTCGGGCGTCTGGGTTGCGGCTGGGCTGGCTGGGGGGGTCTGGGGTCCGCGCGCTCGACAGCACAGGACAGGAAGGATGAGGATGAGAGAAGAAGCGCTCGGTCGTCCACGTGTTGAAGATATGGTTGGGCGCGAGTACGGAGTACATAGATTACATGGGCCTGCTGTTTCTGCCGCCGCCGCTGCTACTGTACCGCGGCTGTAGGTGTATGCACGTGATGTGATATCGTCGTTGTACTTTATGTATGTATGAAGTATGTACGTTCGTTGTTGGTTGATGCTGTGTGGTGGACAGAACCGGTGAGGAAGCCCTGTGCTTGTGCTTTTCCTCTGCCTCGTTGTGCTTTTTTCTGTCCCTTGATTTGCGGATTGACTAGCGGCGACGGACTTGTCAAATATCCATGTTGCGTGCTGAGCATGCAGTGTCAAAGAGTATGTTCCGTACGGTTAGCAAGGCCGTTACACCTCAGCCTAGCGCATGGATAAGGTTGCTGATCTGTCCGGGGGCACACGCGGGGAGGCACGAGAGCCCTCGGTCGAGGCGGCCTCGCCTGAGACGTTGTGTCTGTTCTCGCGGCTACTCTCAATTCTTGCCTGCAACTCGGCGACAGGGGCAGATTGTGACGTGGTGATGGGGATGAATGAAGAGAATCATAGGCTCGTGGGCGACTGGCAGTTGATAAATTTCTGGATTTTGTGGTGGTAACTTAGTAGGGCGACTCTACCGACCTAGTGAGCGCTTTCAGGGCGCAGCGGACTTTTGCAGGGCTCTTCCAGGGCTCAGTAGGACGCTCTGTGGATTGGAGGTTGGCCTCCAAAGCCCCTGCCCTGACAATGGGAGTCCACTACTAACTCCAAGAGGCTGGTCTTCGTTCGGGGAAGAGAGACATGGAACGGAGTACGGAGGACGTAGTACGTAGTAGGGAGAGACAAAGCGTGCAAGGGGGCGAGGCGCTCGTGGTCTGTAGTTTTCAGTTCCTGAGTTTTGGTTGTCACTGGGCTGATCGACAGGCGACAATAATCTCAACTGCAGAACAATGGCACTATCTTCGCAGACGAACACACACACAGACAATGAAACGAGGTGGCTGCAGTAATTGGTCGTTTGGAGAGGGGAAGTTGCAGTCAGAGAAAAGCAACTGAATGTGAAAACACATGCGCCGAGGGAACCAGAGAAGACACCGAGCACCAGCAACCCAGACCGGCTGGCAGGGGGTTGACGATACCTTGACGAGTGAATGAATTGGAAGCTTGTGATGAATGAACGAGAGCCAATCGCAGAGCGTTTCCAAGCCATTGAGTTTCAGTCCTGGTCTTTTCGTTGTGCTTAGACTTTGCATTCATCCATAGGTACCTAGGTCTCAGCTTTTGATACCGTTTTATGCAACGCCAAAAGTGGCACAAGCAGTCTTGCCGTTTGCCAGCTCCAGGTCCTTCTTCCTTCACATGGGTGGTAACAAGCTCCCCTCACAGTCCCCGATTTCCATTGGATGCAAAGATCGTCACCAGTCAAAATTTCTTCTTTTCCTTTCTTTTTCCTCTTATCCCGCTCCTCGAGTCTTGACGCCTTCATCCTCGTTGATTTCTCATTGTCACGAAGCTCCCCCGCCTCTTTGCTGGCACAGATCCCGCTGAAGCTGCTATGCAATCCTACTGACCTCTTACCACCTCCTCATCGCATCTTCCCACTTGTCGTCCCACATTGGGCCGAGCCCCAGCGTTCCAACGACTCTGCTCCCTGTCAACCAGGGCTCCCGCAGCCTGGGCCGACGAGGGCACAGAGAAGCCGGCGACAAGGGTACAGGAGCTTGAGAGGAGCCAGCAGGGGGTACGTAGCCCTGTCTAGGAGCATCTGGCACCGCCTCTCCGGGTCGGCTCACGCAAAGAAGCCAGCTCGATTCTGCTGTCGCGGCTTCCGCTGCTCAGGCCTGGACGTTCACCCTTGTCCTCGGAATTCCATGGACCATGAGCCGGGGAAACCGCCCACGGCACTCACCGTCGCCGTCTGGCTCGCCTCGCCGCCGTTTTGATTCTGTTTCTCTGGTGCCGGCTTCCATCGCCGGACACTTGTGCCATTACGGGAGCAGCGCGCGTGCTCTCGGAGATTCTACTACGTAGCGGAAGGTCAACTCCCCGCTGCGTCTCGACGGTACCTGTCGGTTTTTCCGCTCGGACAACTTCAGATTTTACCCGCCGTGCAGCACCAATGAACTCAATGAAAGGAATAGGAAACTGTCGACCGAAGCCGCTGACGGCACAACTCTTCGCCCTACATCGCCCGAAGCAACGTCTAGTTTCTTCCAAGGCACAGTCCCCCAACTGTCAAGCTCTCCCTCCATCAGAATCACCCAAACTGCATTACGTCGTCATTCATTTGCGCTGGCCGCGGCATGAAGCAACACCGTCGATCCCTTCCTCGGTAAGTCTGGACGCTGGAGCTGTTCCAGCATGACAACTGGGTCTCTCCCGTGTCCCCGTCCTGCGAATCTGTGCCTACCCGTTCGTCTTTTTTCCGGTCGCTTCTTTGAAGCCCACTTCTACCGTTGAAGTACTCCATACCTACAGTATGGTCCACTTCGTCATCACAGTGCCTGTTGGCAGTTGAGACGGCTACATCCGACTTTAGTAAGAGTCTTTTTTTTTCTTTCTTCCCCTCCAGGTTGTGAAGAGTCAATTGCAACTGACTCAGAAAATGCCATTGACCCGCTCGTGTCTCTCTTCTCGCAAGACTCTTATCCAGTGGACAGCCAATTCTTCCTCAGGCCCTCGAGCTGGGTTGCAAATGGCTGGAAATTTCCTGCAAATCCCTAAGCGCAGGGAGACGTAACCGTTGCCCTGGAGCGTTACTGGGGTACTTCCTAGGCCCCAAGACAGAACATCCCAGTGATTTCCCGGCGCAACTCTGGATGTCCGGATTTTTTCTATCGTGTCTTGTCTCCACGTCTTGAATCGTTTCACGCGACAGAACTCGTGGCCAACGGGGCACGCCTACCCATCATGGCATAGCGGCCGCAGCCCGACCTTCCCAGTGGAAGGGAAGCGACGCCGACGGCGCACCGGGGGACCATGGAAGCACATGGAAGCATCCCTAGAGGACAGGGCGGGCCGGGGTGGCTACGAAGCTTGTCACTGAGAGGTTGCCGGAGGAGCCACCAAGAAGACGCCAAATCGCGCTTGATCGCGCCGGCGTGGTGGAAGCGACGCCTTGGTCCAGCGCTCCGGGAGCGAAGTTGAGCGATGAAAAGCTTAACCCTCCATTGCTCATTTTACTGTCTCCAGTCTGCTTGGTCGATCTGCCAGGATCTAGCCAGTGGCCGTCTCATCGGGCAAGCATCGAGATCTGATGCGTATGCTGATCGGACGGGGACCAAGGGACGAACAGGTCCGCCTAGAGAGCCTCGGAGAATTGTCGAACTCATTGTTCGTTGACCACCGCCAGCCCCGTCGGCAACATGACCGCGTTCTGGTCGTCGCGAGACTCGGTGACGGAACAGACCGATTATGTCCCTCTAGCCCGACCAAGGCCGCTCACGCAACGATGAAGAGTACGTACCACTACAAGACCCTCATCGTCGGCGCGGAGCCAGCTTCTAGCCATCCCCCAACGGCCACGACGGCCCTGGTCTCGGAGGTTGAAAGCCCTGCTGCATTAGCTTCACCATGGTGCCTGGGCCGACGCTGTTGAGAAGGCGGACACAATCGTTCTCTTCCTGTCAGTCGGTCCGCGGAAGCCTGCAACCGTTCCGCTCCTGCGCTTGCGTTTGGCGGTCGTTGTCGTTGCAGTCGGTTGACTGAAATCTCGCTAGTTTGTGTGCAGTTAGTCGCACATATTTCCACGCTCGCCCTCCATCAGAACAATTAACAATGAGCAGGGGTCTGGAAGTTTCGCATTGACTCACAACGGCTAGGAGCCAAGACCTGCCAGTTTTGATCGCCTGCATCTGATATCGACAGCGAATTACGACATGATGAAGTAAGTACCAGGACTGGACCTTACTGATCCGGACTGGCGCTTGAATCAACAAAACTCTCTTCGGTAAGGGCATAGCCCAACTGGCGCTACTGCTGCTCCGTCTTGAACCCGTTTGACAGACGGACAAGTCGTGCAACCTAGTAAGGAGGGCGGTTAGAGTTTGCACTTGACGACTGGTCGTCGAGCTGTCACGCACATGTGCACCATGTGGCAGATAACACAGATAACATCGAAGGTCGTTCTTGGGCGGAGAAAAGACGAGGCAGTGCAATATCTCGAGGTTGAGTCGGCAGAGCCCTTCGAGTCGTGCGATTATGCTCTCTTGTTCCAGTCTCGGGGCTCAATCTCGCCTGTCCTCGCCATTCCTTGGCGTTGTGTTGTGGCTCTAGGTACTTTCCGGAGGGCACTTCCAATGGAGTCGCATGCAGGGAGGAGTCGATTGGACAATGGGAAAAGGAAACATTCGGATTACATCCTGATGCAGCCTATCGTCGTCTTGTCTTTCCCTGCCAAAGAGAAGATATTTCCTTTTGACAATGGTTTCAGCCATTGTTAACCCATTGTCAACCACCCTCTGTCCCATTACCAATAGTACATTGTACATTGTACAACCTCAATGCATTCACTCAATGCTCCCACGAACTCAATCCAGCGGGAACCCTAGCCGACCCCCCACCAGCCATCAACTATTTCGCGCTATGAAGTTAATTGACGAGGGGTTTCTTTCTCCTGAGAGCAAAGTTACGTCAACTTTTCTTCTGTTCTCTCTCATCAAGCTTTGTCCAAAGTCTCCGTCAGCTCTGATTGATTGATTGGCTGGCGGCCCTAGTCCAGGTCCCTTGCAGATCTCTACCGTCTTTTGCAAGCCCCATCCACCTCGTCGTTGACCCGCAGCGTTGATGGCTGGGTGAGAGGGATCTTTTGCCTCGATCGCAAGGCATCAAGAAGAACATGACCCTTGTCATATGCACGAGATGTCCTCCCACCATGACGACGCTCCATCCACCAACAAGGAAACGAGCTTCCTGAGAGGACAATGCAGCTTCAGGAGCTCAAAAGGAACCACTTTTCGGCAGCATGGCGATGACTGCTTCAAATTGTTCAAAGCCCACCGGATGCCGTCATCATTGGCGGCTACAACCTCGGTCAATGCGTTGCGGCACAGGCCAAGAGGGCGATATAAGCAATGCTGAGCCGTTGCTCAATCCAAGAAGCATGTAATAAACTTGGTTGAACTGAGTTTGCGACTGAAAGTTGGGCCGGGCCGTAGTGGCACTCAAGCACGCGGTATACGGTGTTGCAATCCAGCCTCGTTGCAACTGTGGGATGTCGTTCAGTTGTTACCACCAGCTGCATGCTCTTTATCGGGGATATCGGCCCAATTTCCGGTGCCCTCAGAGTTTGCCCTGATGACGAGACCGTGATCGAGACAAGACACAGACTCCCAAATTGGCCTCCCAGAGCGACCATTTCTGGGGACACAGATGCTTAGGACAAGGTTCAGCTAGATGAGTGGCTATTGGAGCTTGATGCAAGAACCAGTGTCGGGAGCGACACGCGGGCCGCAGTATGTTTCACTGCAAGCTCAACGGCTGCGGCCACAATCGCGTACATTTGATGTCAGCTTTGTTGGGCCTTGACATCAAGACTCTTGTCTAGACTTTCATTCATCAAGGAACGGCAGCGGAAAGGACATGCATTCGGCAACAAGAGTCGAGCTCAGGTCCCGAGAGGGTCGCCTAGATGCAAGAGAACCCAACAATCTATGGTTCATCGGCTTGGCTCGAAAATCGTTGACAATGCAACCGTGAGAACGGCGATGCAACCAAAGCCTCCGAGATCTCTCGCCTAGAAATCTGGTTCCTGGTGGCGATATAGGGCCGGCTCTGTATTTCGATTGGGCAATGGCTTTGCAATCTCCAGTGTGGTTACATCGGCCTCGAGTGCGTTCAGTTCAGAGGGCTGGAACCCACGGTGCTACCCAGTAAAGGCACATTTGGAAGCTTAAGGGAAGAAATACCCTTCAGAGCCCCCAAACTGCCTGGGAGAGATGCATGAGCCTCATGGGTTGTTGATCAAAGCTTGAGGCTTTCGCCAGCCCCAGGTTGGTCAGAACCAATCAAGATCAATCGAGATGGGCGCCGAGGCCCTGAAAATCTTTTCCGACTTCACCAAGCTCAATCAATTCACTTGGCTCGTCAGATGCACGTCACGATCCCCATCGGGAGGCTGGGATCTGTCCCCCGAAGACTTGTTGGAGCCGCAGTTACATTGTGCACTGACATATCCGTATGCCATGCTTACCCTTAGCCAGTCATCGAAGCTCGTCGCGGGTCTGGACGCTGAACTCAATGGCATCAATTCATCACTGCGTTGTTTCTACAAGCGTTGGAATAGATTGGAATTAACTCTACGGCGATTGGGTCAGGAAAACAGGAGGCTGGGGTTCTCAAGCTGCAACAATGAGACTGGAAGCAGGGCGCGAGCTGACGACAATAGCGAGGAGCCTTGGCCAGCAATTCTCACTTTGCATCTCCACTCTAGCTGACGAAAAGCACTTGGTCAGAATTTTCCGGCGTTCCTTTTCTCCTCTCGGAGGAAATCTGGATGCCGGTTCTGGGCGACAATTTCTGCGCCCGCGATGGGAGATTCTGAGAAAGGATCCACGTCTTGTCCTTCTTGGCTGCTATCCGATGGCTCCGAGTCTCTCCGCGAAATGCGTTCTATGTGAGAGAGCGGAGGAAATCTTGATCATGTACCAGGAATCTGCGATTCCATCGTGGGGAAGAGGAAGAGGGAAATCGTCCGATCTGTGAGCGAGAAGAAGGGAACCCCTTGTCTCCATCTGCAGTCTGCAGTCTTCGTAAGGCATTGATTGAGTCTCGACAACAGCTGCGAGACGGGCATTTCCATATTGCTTTTATATTGCTCCCTCCTGAGGGTTCATTCGATGGTGGCATTCGGATGAACAGAGATCAGCTGAATGCTGCAGCGGAATATACCTCCGGTGTCGCGAGTTGACAATGTCCCAACATCCACTGCACGGATGCAGCAAGGTTTCTCAACAGTGGCTGAGTAGTCGACCTCCTCCTTCGGCTATCCACATTCCTGTGAATACATATGCCTCTTGCTGAAGGCTCTGGCTATTGGCCGACCGTTTATCCTAAGGAGGTCTAACGGAGCGAAACGGACGACGCAGGCTGGTTTGCTGCGTTCCTGACGATCGCGGCCCGTGCTGGCGGCTGTGGCAGATGCTGTGGCTAGCCGCCTCGGGGCTGAGTTGAGCTGGGCGGAAGCACTGAGGGAGGCACGAGCTCTGCCATCTGCTCAAAGTTGTGCGATACGATGCACACGTCTCTTGCTGCTTGCCCTAAGGAGTCTTCCCAAGTAGGTAGAGGCCGGCCTGTTCCTCGGCATCATGGATCACGATTGGTAATCGAGTCTCCATGTCACGACTTGCTCACAAACCCCAACTCCGCCAGGTTCCAGTGTGACTGATCCTCGCCGACAATCGGGCCTTGTCATGTTCTTTGTCAGGCATCAGTTCTCCATCATTCAGGCACCGGAATCAGTTGAGTGGTTGCATTCATCCTGGGGCTAAAGCAGGGCTTAGATAGTAGGTACGGAACCGAAGCCGGCGGCGCGAGTCCTCTCGTGGGAATGTTTTCTCAGACTCCACCGAGGGCCTAGAGCATGACAGTTCGGCATTCGGAGGATCAGTTGTTTCGATACTTGTTGTGAGAACTGACAAGTCAATGAATGCCCTAGCTGCGTTCCCAGCCTGTTGTTTTGGTATTGACTTGCGCCCGGTGAGGCTGGAGCAACTGCCCAGCTCAGCAGCCTTGTCAATCTCGAAATGACTTTTGCTTGACGGACCAAGTGGCCGTTGTCTGTCTCTCTGGGTGGTCTGTCTGACCATATGGATGAAACAAATCATTACCGCGGCAAAGCAACTTCGCAAGCCCGTCGAGTCCTCCTCAGCTGCATCTACTCTAACTATGCCAGGGACATGGCAGTATGCGAGTTGATTCTGCGGGTCAGTCAGCAGAGAGGCTGAGGGCGCTGAAGCCGCAGCGAAATCTCACGGCCGCGACACCTGCGGCAGTCCTCACATCAAATCCCTGTGCCGCTCACTGATGATCCTAAAGCCAGGCGAGCAAGCGTCCCCTGCGAGTTCATCCTGTTCACCGCTGTGCAAGCAATCAACTCCTTTGCCGTCTCT
The DNA here is from genome assembly GCA_014899095.1 of Fusarium buxicola. Classification (NCBI taxonomy): domain Eukaryota; kingdom Fungi; phylum Ascomycota; class Sordariomycetes; order Hypocreales; family Nectriaceae; genus Fusarium; species Fusarium buxicola. The sequence continues at coordinate 11,596 of JAAVUK010000497.1, forward strand.
CCCTTGTCAGTCATTCGAAAGAAATTTGTTCGCGCGCCCAGGCTCATCAGGGTTCGGTTGACCCTTGCAGAATCTATCCACGTCCACGAGAGGGCCCTGGCTTAGTGGCCTGCGCCGTGTGGCGAGCGCTCATTCGCCCAGCGCCTGACGCCTAAAGCTGCTCATTCAGAGACGCGCTGAAGACTGGAGGAAGAGTCATTTGATCAATATTCTGTGTTGGAGATTGTGCGTGGGGGGTGGCGAGTGCTGAGAGGCGGCCACGATATTCATCACATCCGGGGAGAGTGATGTGAGGCTGCCCCGTGACGACGAGGCCTGGTTCTTTGCAAGTGACGCCTGTACCTGAGACGCCGGCCTCGAAGCAAGGCCTCACCGGTATCTAGGAGGCGATTTTTCCTGCGTCTGCTCAGGCCTCAAGCTGTGCATGGGGGAGAGTATCACACATGGGCTCTGGTACGTGGAAGCGTCTGGTTTGAAGTGCGCGACAAGCGCAGCAGTTCTTTCTTGATCAGCCGATGCATCCTTGCTCTCCTCTGGTGTACTGGATGCGCAGAAATCCCGCGACAGCAGGCTGGCTGCGTTGTGGCGAGGAGTATTGATTGAGTCGCGCCAGCGGCGTCGGGAAGATGGGATGAGATCGTCGACGACGTGTCTATATGCCTCATCGTTGTCTTGTCTTGAGAGCAACGTCGTCTGCGTTGTGGCAAACGGTCGGAGCGGTGGGGTTGTTCAGTCGGAGTATGTGAGAATTGAGCATCATCATTTGGTTCAAGAGAGTCTTCGACATTAGTCTCGGTTGTCGAATGCATGTGTATTTGTAGTTGCGATTGGGTGTTTGTTTGGATGGTTATGTTTCTTCTCACCTCTGTCGAAGGGCTCTCAGTTCGACCGACGACTTGTATAGCTAAGGTTGACACATAATGATGAACCCAATTAAAGCCATATATCTGATCGTTGCTATGACTTGTGATTGCTGAGAGGTTGGATTGGAGTGTTTTGAGTCGAGTCGAAGATCGTAGCCTTGTTCGATTTTGTGGCTCTAGGGTAGCCCATACGACTTGATACTAAGCTGAGAGGAGAGAGTCGACGATGAAGCCGTTGTCTCTTAGGATATCGGAGACCCTTTGTTGAATAGAAGATGAAGGCTCAGTTCATCTCCACATATTGATAAATGACGAGCCATGTGGCTGCTTCTCATAGCTAGGTAATCAAAGTGAAGGCTTCGACGGAGTGTGATAACTTTACCCTAACAAGCACGGTGCATCCAGGTATGAAGGGGATCCTGAGCGAAAGACAGTATAAAGGAGTTAGAAAGGAGGATAATAAACTTATTATATATCTCAGTGACAAGTATTATAAGGGCTGGCCTTGGACTTGGCCTTGCTTGATTGTCTGGTTATAATGTGTAGGACGTCTGCTAAGACGACTCTCCCTAATAGTTGGTGTAAATGAATAGAGTGATGTAGTACTAGGACCACAGCAATAGTGCTGGCTCAAAATGGGCATGGTAGAGTATTGAGAGAGTCTGGCGCTGTTGTAGAATGTTCGACGTCGAGGAATCGCCGGTCTTGCACCTCAATGTACGAACCTTCGGGGAGAGCTTTTGCGAGAGCATTTGGCGTTCTCCGAGTTCTCCTACGAACTCTAGGACGTTGTATTTATCGATAGTAATCTGGTCAAGATGTTCTGAGGTGTCGATGAACTCGGTTCGTTTGGTTTTCTTGTTTGTGGAAGGGGATAGGGCGGTATCGTATGTATGTCTGTCTGACCGTGCCGAAGAGTGCTTGGAACTGGGCCCAGCCCGAGAAAATACACAAAAATCAGTGCTGATTGCTTGGGTGAATAGAATGTGATATTAAATTCGTCTCTAATAAGAGTTAGTAGTCTATGATAACATACGCAATTAGCCTGTCATCCATTTGTCCACATAGGGTATTGGAATGCACGCTGTTGCAGCGGGTTTATGGGAGGCTCGTCAAGCGTTTATTGGGACCGAAGAAGAGGCCACGGCTAAACCGCTGGCAAGTAACTACTGGTAGCCGATAGGGAGTACCCTCTTATATGCTCATCCTGGGTGTATGTTCTTGACTAGGCGCAAGTGTTGTCGTATACGTCTCGTCATCTTGTCTTGGCTTTGACATGTTTCACTGCCCTAATATTACTCAACCGGGCTTGCGGTTTTGATATACTCACTCTGTAGTGTTTCAAGACGAGCCGCAGGTGTAAGTCATTGAGGAATTGCTTCCACTTTGCTCATAGACGTAGCTCGTGAAACGGTCCCAGTTCAGAGTGACAACTGGGCTTGGGGCATGATCAGATAACGTACAATGAGGCTGAGACGCGTGACCGCCAAGCGGTGAATCATTAACAAGGCCTGCTGCTTGCTATAAAGTCATAGCGGGTGCATGTCTCAAGGCTACAGTACATGTCACTGCCCCGGATCTTGTGGTCCGGTGAATCGGCAAACGGCCCCACTCGCGGAGGATGCGCCCGAGATCGACGACGGGATCCTTGTGACAGAGAGAGGCTCAAAATGATAAGCCAGCAGATCTGAGCAAAAACAAGAAAGTTGGGTACTGTGCTAGACTACCTACCTGGCATCCGTACTACACTACCTATGCACGTACAGTATTACCCAGCCTGGCAGCTGCAACACAAAAACGAGCTTTGGCTCTGCCTCTGCGCCAACACGCATGGCCGTTGTAACATGGCTTGTGCCATGGTGACGTTTGTGCGGCTCTGGCTCTGGAATAACTGGAACAGTGGCCATCCATGACATGTTTTAGGGGCCACGGGTGTTTGCTTTTGCATCTCCAGCTGGTAGACTGTTCCCCCTGTTGGAAGTCGGAACGCCTGGATGGACTGTCAGCTGAAAACTCATGACGTCACGACCTGCAGTTCGATAGGACACACACACGCATACACTAGGTAGACGGTTCCCTTCCCTGGCATATGGCATTTGACGTAGGCGGCGGGGCATCTCGAATTCCAGCTACGGATAAGGTAGAGGGGGTTTACCAGGTATCTAGAAATGACGACCTCTAACAAATCCGCAATCTTTCATCTCCACCATCTCGTGCTTTCTTTCTCTCTTTCAACTTGAGAGACTGATCATGGCCATGCCTGCAGCCAACGACCCGATGCATCGGCCCTCGACAGCCGGTGCAGGAAGCGAACCAGAGATTATCGAGACGCATGAGCCAGAGGCGCCTACTGACAGCCATGCCCTCGCAGAGGAGAGCATGGACTTTGAGGACAAGGGCGCCGCCCAGATCGACCATGGGGACGTTGAGGTCAAGAACTTGGGATGGAACGAGGAGGCTCGTCACATTCCGCCGCTGGTTGGAGGACTCAAGAACGAAAACCTGTGGACCTTGATTCGACGCTTCGACAAGCAGGTCTTTTATGTGAGGAGCATTGACGAGCCACCGCTGGGAGGCCTGGATATGAACATTGCCGACGATGAAGAGTTCTCGCCTGAAAAGCTGCGAGCCCAGATTGAGCGCCTCTACATGTCGGTGTTTGTCAATCTCTTCTCTTTCTGGAAGCATATTGTTCGTCTTCGGTCATGGAACGAGTACCAGAGGACATCCGCCTTCTTGGCCGTCTACACCGTGGCCTGGCTACTTGACCTGCTCGGGCCAGCCATCATCGTCTTTCTCATGACCCTCGTATACTCTCCTCGCTCTCGCGACATCTGCTTCCCAGGAGCGCCCCCTTCTCTGATCGACTCCAAGACCGGGGGCGTCCAGAAACCAGCTGCTGGTGTTCTCGCTTCAGATGACTCAGTCACTGGCGCGCCAGAGAAACACAAGGGCGAGGCAGTCGAGCAGGAAGCCCACAGCTTCGTCACGAGTCTGTCTACGGTATGTTCCGGTGTAAGAGTTTTATCGTGCTACGTGAGGAGGCAACTGACTGAGGCCGCTAGATCGTCGTCAGCACCGCCGCCGGCAAGCATCCCCAGACAGACCCAGACGAGGACAGCGCTGCTCCAGACCCGACTCAGCTCACCGAGGACGTTACGGACGCCAAGCAGAAGACGGGCGGGAATGCGACCGAGGCCGAGCACAACAGGGCCAAGAAGCCCGTGTCGAACGCCGTCTGGGACAAGGCTCGCCCGACGATGCATCTGATTGCTGATTTTGTCGACACCTGGGAGAGATTCGGCAACGCACTCAGCCCAGCTGCGCCTTTCCACCGTCACCGACCCAAGGTCATCCTCGTGGCCGCGCTGTTCCCGCTGCTTCTCGCATCGTGGTTGACATCTCCGTACATGCTCCTGAAGGGCATGGGATTCGGCGCAGGCTTTGGATTCTTCGGCGACCCAATCATCACCCCGGCTGTGAACTTTATCAATAGGACCTATCCCCGATGGGAGAAGTATGTCGAGTTGCGAAACACGATCCTCAAGGGTGTCCCGACCAACGCCCAGCTGGCCATTACGCTCCTGCGCATCGGAGAGAGGAACAAGGCTCCGCTGCCCCCGCCTCCATCTTCGGATGTTCCTCCTCCATGCGAGCCTCACGCGACTGCTGGCGAGGGCTTGGACCATTTGGGTGTGTATCTCCCACCCAGTAACGTACTTGAACATACCACGGCTAATAGCATCAGAAGGAGCTTCACAAGGCGAGATCGCAGAGGCTGTTCAGCCCGATCCAAATATGATCCACGAGGACGACGGCAAAGAAGAAGAAAGCCCTAAGCACAAGAAGTCGCACCGCATCATGAACTTTATCCGCGGCACCACCAAGGGCGGCGTTCGGACGGCACTCGCCGCCGACAAAGCCAAGGCCAAGGTCGGCGCCCAGCACGCAAAGAACCGCCTCGGTGTTGTCAAGGGCGAAGAGCCCAACCCACTGACAGGGCCTATCCGGTTCCCAGCACGGTGCAAGGGCAAGAAGGGCCACGCTTTCATCACGGCGACGGCGACAACGCCGGCTGTGAGCTGGACGTCGGACGCTGGCGATGTCAAGCCCGCGTGGACGGTGACGATTGGGGAGATTGATGAGCTGAAGAAGATGGGCGGGCTGGGGTGGAAGAGCAAGATCATCGTGGGCTGGGCGATGGGCAGTGAGATTGTGGACGGGTTGATGATACGGACAAAGGATGGGCGGGAGCTTCATCTTACGGCGGTTGTTATGAGGGACCAGATGTTCAACCGGCTCATCTCGATGGGACATCAGATGTGGGAGGCATGGTAAGGCGTCTTGTCCTGATTTGGTAGTTTGCAATTGAGTGAGTAATGGCGGATATGAGTTAATTGGATGCCTGGGGTTCGGTGATGAAATCTTGGCCTTGTGCATTGATTGCAACCCTCCAATTCGTTTTCGGTTTGCGTCATCCGCGGTGGGCTGGGCATGACTCAATTGGCATCGTGCGCAAGTAATAAAAGCAAGGATTGTTGTTGTCAAGCTCGAGATCGACACTGAGAGTTGAGGGGGTGACGTCGGCGAGGTATTGGCGATCCTCGGAGCTGTGCTGAGTAATTCAATTGCTTACGCAGTCCAGATATTCGTACTATTACCCTGTATCAAGTGCCTTATTCTAGGGTTATTGCTCCATCGTCGGATCCGTATCCAAATCACAGAGTAAGGCTGTCAACTCCGAGCCGAAGAAAATCGTGTTCGCTGGCTTGGGATAACTGGGATGTAACCGGTATATAACTAGTACTAAGGTACTCCGTACTTGGGTCAGAAACATGACCTCGCCTCGAGCGGGATTGATTGGACATCAGCCAGATCCCAGGAAACAGGGATCTCGGGTTAAAAATCGACCAACAGCCCTGAAATCGGCAGTTTTGTTTCTGTATCTGTAGATCGCTCAACAGTCGACCCGGAAACAAGCTACGGATACCCAAAGACCCGGATACCCCGGCATCACCAGCGCCTAGCCGCCCCGGATTGCCAACGAAGCAGTAGATCATCCACCATGGGCATCACGACAGAGCCTTACGATCCCGTCACGGCAGCAACCTGGCTCGTCTGCGAGACATGCGGCACTCAATTCCCCACGGCAGATCGTAGCAAGGTTAAGACGTGCCATATCTGCGATGATGCACGGCAATTCGTCCCCCCGTCGGGCCAGTCGTTCACGACGCTGGGTGAATTGCAAAAGACGCACAAGAATGAGTTTACCCCTTGCGCCTCGGACCCACGGCTCACCTTCATCTCGTCGGCGCCAAAGCTGGCCATTGGACAGCGCGCCATCTTGATCCAGACGCCGAATGGCAACATACTATGGGACTGCATATCGCTGCTGGACGACGAAACCATCGCCTGGGTCGAGGCTCTGGGGGGCTTGAGGGCCATAGTCATCAGCCACCCGCACTTCTACAGCACGCACGTCCAGTGGGCGAGGGCATTCCGGTGCCCCGTGTACCTGGCGGCCGAGGACGTGGGCTGGACGGCGCTGGCTTCGGCGCACCAGGTGCCCGTCACACAGACCGAGACGGACATCGAGGCCACGGGAGCCAAAGCCATCAAGCTAGGGGGCCACTTCCCCGGGTCCATGGTGCTGCTCTTTGACGGCCGGCTTCTCATCGCCGACACGCTCATGACGACGCCCGCGGGTGTGGCCCAGTGGGGGGTGGACGCCACGGGCGCGGCGCGAGAGAAGCCACCGGGTCTGAACTCGTTCTCGTTCCTGTACAGTATTCCCAATTTCATCCCGCTGAGTGTCGACGAGATGGCGAGCATGTGGGCGGTCCTGAGGGGCTATGAGTTCCGGGCCACGTATGGCGGGTTTGCAGGGATGGATATTGAGGACGAGGGCGTCAAGCGGAGGGTGCTGGACAGCATGCATATTCAAGCGAGGCATATGGGATATGGAGAGAGTGAGTTTATGAAGGAGACACTGTAGGACAGCGATTATGATTTAGTGTGATTATGTTATGATCCATTCTGATATCGTAGGGTATCCAAAAATAACAAAGCGTTTGAAAGAGGCATGAGAGCACCGATCCAATTCCGACTCCGGCTTACTCCACTCGCGAGATGAGATGCTTCTAATGTGCCTGCCCACGCTGTAACGCCGTCAAAACCCAATAACAAAAAAAAAATCCTTTTCTCTTATCATGGCACCCTTTGAAGTGGTTGGGTCGTTATTCCTTCTTCCAAAACTTCCATTTTTGCTTTGTCGCATCCGAGGATGGGCTGAGATGGCGGTTCAAGAGCTCGCGGCCCTCGTTGGGGAGGTCGATGACGGACTCGTTGAGCGTATCGATGATGAAGCGGTTTGCTATGGATGGAGAGTCAGCATCGAGTACGTCTTGTTCAATTGGACAAGGACATAACATACGCATGAGATCAAGCCCATGGTCGCCGACGTCGAGCGCCATATCTATCCGCGTCGAGTTGTAGCATCCGTATCGCTGCTGAAGCTCCAGCATGCACCTCCACAGATCCCGCGTCTCATCGGCCGTCATGCCCTCGCAGCTGCGCTCAGAGCAGGTGCTTGCCTGGCGGCTTCGATTCAGCGGTGCCATGGTAGAACGGTCCTCGCTGCCGTGGCGGCCATGTTTTGGTAGGGACATGCCGTCGTCGCTGGAGTGGCTCCACATGGAGGGGAGGGAAAGGTGACCAGGGAGGTTTTCGCGATACATGGTAGTGGACATTCACACGAGAAGCTGTGGTGTAAGCCGTGGATGTGATGTTGAGGTTGGAGGGACCAAGTTTAAATATTAGAAGAGTCGGTGAGGTGAGGTGAGGTGAGGCAAAGCTCGTGAGACAGGAATATGTAGGGCTGTCGGGGTTATATTCGAATCAGGTGCAGCTCGTTGTTTCAATGGCTGTTTGCTTGCTTGTTTCTTTTTTCTTGCTTTCATTCACCGTCTGGGCGTCGATGCGTTGTCTCTGATTTGGTGGGGTTTGATCGTCATCGCCCAATGCGACAGGCAAGACCCTGCTTATTACAGTGGCAGAGAAAAAGTTAAATCCAAGAGAAAACACCCGGTCTCTAAGACGACAGGGCTGGTTCTTATTATACCTGGGATCCGGCGGATGCCCAACGGCGAGTACTGTACCGAAGAGGAGGGAACAAGAAGAATGAGAAGAAGAAGAATACTAATTAATAACGGGGCCTGGTAGCTCGGGAAGCAATACGCGCAAAGTCAGCCGGCTGAAGTATGAGACGCCACCGAGACGGGTTGGGTTGATTGATTAATCGCCCAAGGGCCAGATTCCAAAGGGAAAGCTTCGTGGCGGGCAGGAGATGGAGGGCGGGCGTCGTCACATGCGGGCAGGGCAAAGAGAGGGCGGTGGGAATGGTGGCAGCGCCGAGATATCGGTTGGATGACTAGTATTGCTAGCTTTGGTCCGTGATTGGGACCTGATGCCATGCGCCCTTGAAGACTCAGGCAGGCTGAGCTGGTTCACGCTGTCATGGGATCTGGATGCGGGATGATTTAATAAGGGGACCTAGTTTCATCATGGCTTGCAGTGGGTGGGAGGGCGGATTGCTCTTGGTGGAAGGTATCGGGACGATCGGTTCGAGACGTCGAGGAATCAGCAGAGGGCACCGTGACAACTGGTAGGGCAGCATTTTCCACTCGGCACGGGCTCCGGGCAAGGCTAATACAGTATCGAGGTACAGTGCTGTACCCAACCTAGGGCAATACGACCTAGGGGAAGCTAGGTTTACGAAGCAAGCTGAAGAAGCGGCACTGTCACCGCGAGGGCGCGTCTTGTGGTAGACTGGGTTGGTGATCAGCAGCTATTCCGGGCCGGGGCTAGTTGGCTCTTTAGACAAAGAACAAGAAGCATTGATGGCGGCAGGGCCCATCAAGGCCTGGAGTCTGTGACCGGATAGCTTAGCCCCGTGCAAGTCATCCACCTTGGCGGTTTTGAGCCAAGAGGCAATGGCAAGAGACAAGAGACATCCATTGTTGATAAGGGAAGCTGGTCACAAGGCCTTGAGAGAGGGGGCAAGGGGAAAGAATGGCAGCGCCGGCTTGTGATTGAGCGATAAGCCTTGACGCCCGGGCACTTGATGATAATATGATGACGCCGGTTGAGAAGTGTGCGAGATATTGCTCTTGAAGAGAAGCCGAAGGATCCGATCAGCTACAGTACAAGGCACGAAGACACCATCATGATTCTCATGGTGGCATGGACGGGTTGACTCACACACTGTCACTCGAACCCCGAAGTGGGTTCCCGTTAGCGGTGTCAAGGTCCGGAGACCCTGAATCCACATGGTCCGCCATCCCGGAGCTTTTAGTGACATTCGTTCAGTTTGAGTCCAGACACGTTCTGAGCGATGCCTAAGAACAAGCTTTTATTGACAAAAGAAGAGGAGAATAGGGGTCAACAGGGCAGGCATCGCAATGTTCTGCAGGCGCAATGCTCTGCAGGCGCAATGCTCTGCAGGTGGCTTTCTGCTAGCCGTATCGTATCAACGGTGATTCCAGACTCCAAGATGAGGACGGTCCTTGCTTAGCTTGCGAAATCAGATCCTGGACCCATCCATAACATAACTGAGCCACTGCCGAGAAAACCGAAACCGAACTACCGTACTCTTTGACCATGATGATCAGGAATCAACTGCGCCTCGGTTTACAACAAATGCATGACACGGCCTGGGCCCTGCCATTGAGCAAGCCAATGAGCAAGCCATTGTGGCGTCATCACTACCCGTTGTTGTGGCGTCACAGCTTCAATCGGTACGTACCGAGTCTGGTTTTGGCGTCAAGTCCATGCCCTTGGCGTTCGTCAGTTCAGGACCTCCCGCTGATGCGCCCTGCCCATCTCAAAAAGGAATCGTCGTCCCGGAGGCATCAGCCTTGGGGACATGGCGCTCCAACAGTTGAGCAATACGCTCCAGTACGCTCAGCTTATGCAGTCAGCTCACCGTCGCTGGCTTCAGTCAGCCCTATGCGCCAGCAAGCAAATAAGCTTCCGGCAGGATAAGCAGTGAGAATGCGTACCGGGGTCGCCGGCTCTGATTATTACAGTAATACCAGATAGCTGGGATCGAGACGGGTAAGACGGCTGACTTGTTGGTCGGAACTGGAGAGTGAGGCCATGGGGCGGGCGGGCGCCGCCAGCATATCGACCATCGCGATGCCTTCCCTATTATCAGTGAGGCCTACCTCGTCTTGAATGTACTAGGCCAGACAAAGAGGATCGTAATTCTCACGTTTGATCATGACATCGACGAGTTATTGGTTACTCACCTCCGTTCATCGTCGATAAGCGTTGCAAGGTCTTGGATCAAGTCGAGGAAAAGACCGCAATACAAAGAGCGCCTCGAATGATTCATTATTGACACGTCTATACTTCAAATCGGGTGCTCGCCCGTCAGACGACCCCCCTTCCCGTTTCTTATTAATCTAAGGCGGAAATTCAACTTATGTTGTTGATTCGGCCCCGCAAAATGATACAGTTGCTCACTAGACTTACAGGGATACCTAGACCCTATCTCAAGTGAGAGTACTGGTTTAAACATCACATCCGTGACGTTAGATATTTGAGGTAATCAAGGGACGAAGCATACAGGCGCGTGACAGATTCACCAGGAGGATAATCCGGTGCATACGTAGATCTATCCTCACATCAATTTGGCCAGTTAGTAAGAAAGTAGTGCTCGTAGCCCTCAGTAGGTAGTTATAACACAAAAGATAGCTAGGAGGAAGAGGTCGACTTGTCGCCTGATCATAGGTGAACCCTCTTTGAAGGTAGTTGGGTGCTCCAAATCTAGGCAACCCTATGGCCTGTTCTGCAGTAACTGCGGTTTTGGCGAGTCTTTTGAACTATCTTTCCAATAGCACACCACGATCGATATTCCACTCCAGTCACGGGCCAAAAGATAGCCGAACTAGGGAACAGCCCTACCACAATTTGATACCAAGTTGTTGACTCTGCTGCCTGGCGCTGGTCAGCCGCCGCTTGCCGTCGAGGAGAGGGACTGTTCATTAACAGAAGTGGGTTATCAGCTCTGGAGCTAGTGCGTTTCATACTGGACGAATAACTGGAGGATAAAGATTGCAGTTGGCATATCGATAGTAACACCAAGTTCAAAGACGATGGTTTTGGCATCCTTTGGTAACGAGGGGAAAGGCGATCATAGTAACCTGTAATGCACTCAAGTTGTGACCTATATTTACCCACAGTATATTACGCAGCGGAACCGTTCTTACTTTTAAGCAAGATAACCTGGATTGTCAATAAGAACAATAACAGTTTGAATCTTACACGTAGCAATTAAGTCATAATCCTTCTGCTTTATCGTGCTCTTGATAGGATAGACCATAATAACCTAAGAGCAAGAGTCCCCATGGTTTTAGACAATAGAAGCTTCATTCCAATGATACGCAAAAAAAACCTGCAAAGGTATCTGTTCACTAGATAGATATCCCTAGACATAGATGGGCAATACCTAGCAATAACGATATACATATATAGTTGTCAACCTTTCACAACAACTGAAGGGCTTTTCCGAGAACAGCTCAGCCGGTGCCTCGAGTGTTGTCTGAGAGACAGCGATCTGACCCGGAGGCACCTGTCCTCTTCTGGCTGGGAGGACTCATTGGCCTCTGCGATGGCATGGCGGCTCTGAGTCTCGTCTCGACGCCATGCCTGCTCAAATTCATTAGCCATACCAAAACTATATTTGGCTTCTGCTCGGTTACGGCCTGGCCAACGCTCTTCTTCCTCCTTTGCTATAAAGATAAAGCTCTGACTTTTGGGAATGATAATGTTTGTTGATGATGACGAGCCTGGACCGCGGTATTCGAGATCTGTTCCATTACGTCTGCACGCGAGCGCCAGGCCCAGTATTTAATCTCGCCGCCGGGCCAGTCAAGGCGATACTTTCGCCTGGGACAAGTAGACTCTGATACTCATCTGGCAGTCTCGTCCAAATGCTGGTGTCTCCAGAGGGCTGGAGTCCGTAGAGAAGAGAGCTGTTAGGATTATCACCTCTCAAAATAGACATATATATATTAGAAGGGATCCTTGGAGCCGTCGGGTAGAGGGGATCGGCGCGGGTTAACGTCAAGTCTTTCGAAACTTGTGGCTGCTTCATGAAGAAGGACAAAGGGGGGGCGAGAAAGACTGTCGTGTCCGTTCCATACGATGCAGGGCTCATCGCAAGAATCTGGCTGGCGGTGGAAGTTAAGGCAGAAACGGTAGGGCATGGTAATCGATATATCTGGTGGAGACTTCAAGGGTTTGATTTCCAAGACTATGAGAGGGGGTAAAGGCTTGCCAGTGTTGGTAAAACTTCAACGTGTCGTGTACATGCAAGACTGGACTGGGATTGTTGATGAGTGTGTTACGAGTTGTCTTGGTTGCTCATTTTGATGACTTGCTCGAGCTTTGGACTAGGTGTCATAAAGTGATTCTTTAGTTAGTGTTTGTGCTTTTTGCAGATACTGGAAGGTCAGAGACTAGATCTAGTGAATGACTATAATTGAAATATGGTGTATCCTTGGGTGTCCCAACAGAGGACCAAAGCGAACGTCATGGCCTTGCGGAGTATGGAAACTGAAGACGTCAAACCAACAACATAGACTCACCGTCAACTCGCTCCGAAGGGGATTCTTAAACCCCAGTTGACTCATTGGTTGTAAAACGATGCTGAGGTGATCGGATTGAAATCAAATCCTTTGCTTTGACGGCCAGCTACTAACAACTCACAACCAACAATCGCCATGATCTGCTGAAGCCACACCACGATACAAAGCCGCTTTGTTTCATTTATATGGCTTGAATTATACCAGGGCCGAAGTAAAGACAGATGAATATACCAGACTTAGGAATACTTGGTATGCGTTTGATGTTCTTTTATTTCTTCACTGTTGGTATGAATGCACTGACTTTGAGGTCACATTAATGATGACACGGTACTTGGAGAAAGTGTTGAATGCCTCGTGTTCAACCGACAACACAGCCATTAATCCGCACAAGCCTACGAGTGGGAGCAATCAGGCTGCAGTGTCTGTAGACGAATGGTATGTTGACGCGAAGGATTTATGGAGGATGATGTCTTGTTGACCTCGACTGCATCCAACTGGAAGCTTGAGGCAAAGGAGACTGAGGCTGGTTGGCCGAGGCGCCCTGAACAGAACGACAGCTGCAGCGGTAGTGAGTTGGAAATTATAAATCCTCGACGTTCTCTTGTTTCAGTTATCTCTGCAATACAAACCAAGTCGACTGCCTCTCTACCCAGCTAGCCGTCCAAATACCAATTGCAACGGATGCCTTCGCCGACTCCAGTTTGCAAGGACATGGAGGACACTTCTAGAAGCCACTGGCGGTGATTAAATTGGTCGTTCTTATCATGGTGTATTTGGTTTAGTTTTGGGAAGCAACCCGTTTTCACTCGGCAAACCAAATGACTATCCATTTTATCTCATCCATCGAACTGGCCCATGTGGCAGACTCCTCAGCCCTATAACTACTTGCACTAATCCCCAACTACGAACTTTTTGTAGATCCTCTGCTGATCAACAGCGTGCGCTGTTGTCCAAATAGACTCATACACATATGGTGTCTCAAGGACCCTTAATGTTGCCGATCAAGATACGCACAACTCAAGTCACCCCCTGCCATAGTGGCGCGTGAGATCAAGAATGGCACGACCATCATGGTAATCTCAAGAAGGCGGCCTCAAAATGGCATCACAAAAACCTCAACCCACAAAGCTCAAAAACACGACACGTTCTCTCACGATACGACACGATACGACACGATACACCTCCGTGACCTGATGGGGAACGAACCCCCACGCCACCCCTCCCCGTGCGCCCCTATTCCGGGAGCGTCCCCCATGCCCTGGCCCGATGACCCGCAAGTCAGCCTATCTGCACCGCTAAATAACTCAAGTTAGTTAACTGCTTGGTTACTGTTACAGTACGGATACACTGCCCTACGCACGTCAAACGAAACGACACGGCGCCGACGGCGGCTTCGGACCGGAACTAAGACACAGACAGGGACGGGAGAGTGACGTGAGAGTAGGTGAGATGGACCTTTTCGCACAGTGGCAAACATGGCAAAGTCAGTCTTGGCTGTACAAATGGCATTTTTCAGCATTCAATTAACAACTGTTGCGTACCAAATCCTGCGTTATGATCGACCGCTAAGCCGAGTTTGTCGACGTTGAGCGCTGCGCTGCCTCGCAAGCTTTTGGTTTTAGGGCTGGCTGTTGATTATGCAAGGCACTTGAAATCTCTCCCCAAAAACGGCGACGTCATCGCGGCCGCAAAAGCCACAGATCGATCGGCGATGGTTGACCCATGGGAATCCCACAAGTGGCATTTTTCACCTCTAAGAACCGGTTCTGCACTGTCCCTGAGTTTGCCGTCTGCTACACGTGGTAGTGGCCCGACTGTGGTGGATGACCTCATGGGTGGATCATCTGCCACGGCCGGCGTGATGCCCCGAACGGCTTTTCAGAAGACGTACTGTGCTGCTGTGTTTACCTGGTGAGAGGTTGCAACGTTGTAAGAGGCTCATCCTTTCAGCTAATGAGTAAGACGCGTCCTGCACGCTTGAGCTTACTTGTGCCATCAGGCAGCCTCGCCTGTTGATAGCTGTTGTCTGGCCTGTGATGAACGTGTCGAGCATGACGATGTCGTATTTGTTGATGATTAAGTTTTGTAAAAAGTAGCTGTGGCTGAAGAATACGACAGAGTTAGGAAAATATCCAGACATCGCACAAGGACACGAGTGAAAGCATCATCGTTGTGGTTAACTTATGGTATTTCTGCCATTCAGTGTGTAGCTACCTCTAGCGGCTCAGATCACCGCAATCTCATCCCATTCCTCTCTTCACTCCCCATCCCGCCACGAGAGAAGAGACAGAATCCAAACCAAATCGCTTGCCACCCCCCTCCCACCAAGAACACACAGCAGGCAGCCAAGTCAGCCTGGGTGCAGAAAAGAATCTAACTAGATGGGGTATCCCAAATGCAAGACGGAATGTGATAAATAAAAAATAACGCCTGAAAGATGTGCGACCGTGTCCATGTATCCTGCTGCGCAAAAGTGGATGAGGTTCATGGAGTGAGATGTGTCCCCCTAGTCTAAATGCGCTTTCCATGAGAGTCCGATGCTGATGCTGATGCTGATGTAGAGCGAGCAAAAGAGAAGAGGTATTGGTGGCTCGAGATGAGCGAGGAGTTGTACAGATGTGTCGTGGTTGAGAGGTGTAGAGTCTTGGGTATATCTATAGTCATTGCGTATGGGGATGCTGAGAGTGATGCGAGATGTGATGGTAAGATCTGAGGTGCATGAGGTACAAGAGGTTGATGGTAGATATGTGCCATGCGGGCATCAAGAGACTGATCCATGGAGAAAAGATGCCGAGAAGTCTTTGCGACGGGACTCGTGAGGCGGTGAATGTGGTAAGTCGGTTGAGATGTCTAAAGGGTATCATAATGTCGAGAGATGTCGCCGTCAAGTTCCCGCTCGCTTCCTTGCTCTTCTCTTCTCCTGATCAAAGTAATGTCACTTACTTCTTGTGCGACTTGCTTGATCGGGAGTAATTCCGCCTCACGCGCTCGCGGCCGCGGCGCTCCTCTTCGTCACTACCGCTGCTGGCGCGGCGGCGGTCCTCCTCATACCAGGCGCTCAGGGACTTGCCACCAAAGGTGAGGTCCTCATCTTCGATGATGGTCGGCTGGACCCAGGCGTAGGCGGAGGGGTCGACTTCGCGAGCTGAAGTGTCGAGGGCCTGGAGATTGGGGACCAGGTAGTAGTAGTTTGTTTCGCTTGAGGGAGACATGGTGATTGCTGTGACGGTAGATGTGCAAAGTAGGTAGGTAGTGGATCGCAAGAAAAGTTTGCAATTCTAATTGCGACCTGCGCTGGGCTGGTGTAGTGTTGTGTTGGTATATATGTTAATGTTGTTATGTCTTTGTTATGATGTCGTGGAGGTCGATGGTTGGTATGGTTCTTATTTGGGTCGGATGGAATGGACACGCCCAGATAAACAAAAGGAGCTGGCCCTTTTTAGGAGATGAGGTACTTGAGCTGTGGGTGGCGGGTGTGATGAGGTGTGAGGCGATAATTGCGTCAAGCAATAGTCAAAAGAGAACCAGCTCGTGAGCAGGAAAGAAACGCTGGAAAATGGTCTTGCGATCGAGAGAAAAGGCTCGTGATGTGTAGGATCAAGAATATCAAGGGAGAAAAGCTGGGGAAGAGGATTTCGGGGGGATGCTGATGTAAATATGAAGGGCTCCCTAAAAATGCACTGGCCCCAAGTGGGGAGTGGATGGATGGAGCCTCAGGTCTAGGTGTCGTCCAAATGGAGGGCGGCGGGTTCTCCAGGGGGAGTGGCGGATGGCGGATGCCCGGCGATTAGGGGCGTGGGGTGCCTGTGCGCACTGTACCATTGACGAACGATTAGCGGACCGCAGCGGCACAGTGCCTGGAGGAATACAGTAATCCGCAGTGGCAACAGCGGACGTAGCTGCTCCCGGTACCCAACAAGGCATCCCCGCGCCGGGGCGGTCCAGCGGCGGGCACACAGTGAGAAAGGGGGTGGACATAACCAAAGGGCGGAAGATGCAGGCTCTCGTCCCATGTGGTTCCAACAGCCCAAAAAAGCCCAGGCTTTGTTTGACACGACGAGGCCAGGCTGGACCTCCCCCCAAGAGGCTTTTGCGGGGATGAGCGAGCTTGAAAGAATGCCCTGTAGCCCTTCCGGGAAGCATCACAACTTCTGTCCTTCGGGGCCACCGATGACCGATTCAGTGCAGGATATCGCCAGCGTCACCAAAGATCGGCTTCGTGGTTCCCGCAGCCTAGAAAATTCTCCCAAAAGTCGTGAGGGGATTTCGGAAGAAAAAGGGCCATTTGTTGTTGTTGAGACTCATTCTCGCACACACACCAACGGAAAACTGAGGGTCGGGTTGGGGTGTTGAACCCGCCCCGTTGGAGTCGTCCGAGTCGAGATGGATGGACGGCCTCGCACACGACTGGACGAGCTTCGATGGGGATGCTGAGTTTTTTTCCCTCGTTGGACGGCTCGGAGGGAGAGGATCAGTGCCTACTCGAGTAACTACTGTACATCTCACTTGCTCGGCCGGACTTTATTGTCTGATTCTTATTTCTGCTTCTATTCTGCTCGGCTGAATACGGTCGCTGACGATACGAACTGCATCGTCTTATCTCATCTCACTCGCATCGGTGTAAAATTCTCCAGGTAGCACAAGAGGCCGCCTCATGGCCGATCCCGGCTTGGCGACGGCGTCGTAAACGAGGACAGTATTGATCTTTTGGACGAGCTGATGGGATCTTTGTCTTATTAGACAATGTTTGATGATGTGTCTGGGTTGAGAAACATGGGGGTGCGGCCATGGTGGAGCTAGGAGCCCAAGCCCAGAACGCCTCGGTGAACTGATCCGATCCTCCACGATAGAGGAATAAAGTGAGGCTGGGGGTTGTTCGTTATCGTCGAAAGAAAAGCTCGGGCCTTGACCGAGGCGAAGCCGAAGTGACCGGAATGCGTCGATGGTACGATGCCTGAGGACTTTTATTTCTTCTAGCGCTGTTCTCAACTGCTACGTATTGTAATCTATCCATCCATCTAATCTGTGATACTATCGTCAAAGGTGTGAATTGCGACACAGTGTCTGAACGGGATCGTCTTTGTGATGCCCTGGCCTGGCTTGTTGCTTACGGCGGCTCAGCCAGCCCTGTCAGAGACTATTGCCGCCTCGTCTATTACTATCCGGTTCGATGAGAGGCCAAGTGTTAGAAGAAGGCCTCAGCCCACCCAACAAGGCAGCTCGCATCAGACCTTGTCTTGATCTGCCTGCCTCCATCTAGGCAACATGGGTTCTGCACATTGATATTGGAGAGCCCAGCAATCTCGGGGTCCGCCGCCACCAGTCGACGACAGCCAACACGGCGCAGCAGCGCCGCACTCGCCATGGGCCTGATTGCGGGGAGCAGGCATTGGCAGTCGAGGTTAGGTTCTTCTGGCAGGGGGCCCACGAGGGGAGTGTCAATAATGACACGCATCCGTCTTGATCCCCCCCGCACCGCGACACTTTCAAAATGGGCGAGCAGCACATGTGCATATAGTTCCAAGCTGTCCTAAAAGGCGAACAGCGTTCCATCTGCTGACGCCGGGAGCTGCTGACGATAGTCGTAACAACTACCCCGAGCAGACCGACCTAGAACGCACAGCTGACGGACCCTCGACGCGAATAGATTCTTCCAGGAATGGAAAGATGGACACCTCGTGCGCCGCGACCTCGCAGAGCTCCAGACCCTGATCCTGAGCCCCGGACTCGTACGCGGCCACTTACGAAAGTAGAACTGTACTTTGTGTATCCGGACTTCCATAAACATAGATCTTTGTGCGCCGTAGGACTGGGGCAGAGGAGGCTGAATACTAGGCCTCGAGATCACCTGCAGCCAGTCCAAAGGCAATCTGGGAAACCTGAGACAGAGGGCAGCCTAGCCGACAACCCCATGATTGAAGGGCATGTGCCGCATCTTTGGCCTTGTTTGTGCCCATGGATGGACATGGAGGGGAAAGCTGGGGTCGCGTTTGTCACATGTGCATGAATGGGGTTGAAGCGGGGGATGGGTTGAATCGTAGAGCTTCGCGCCACGAGCACAAACGGCTGCAACGGCGATTTGACAATCGAAGGGGATAGGGCGGCAATGTTTGAAAATGACCTGACCGATGATGGCTGTCTTTCATCACTTTTGCGGCTGGCAGGCAGGTTTGGATGGACATGTTATCCTTTGGCCATGGCTGGAGCATGGGAGATGCCGAGGATACAGAGTAATTACAAGGCGGAGGGCGAATCCGGGGTCAGCTTGTGTGTGATACCCTGAATCTTGCTCTGCCAGGCCAGGCAGCTTCCTCTCGGAGCCTTGCAGCAGCAGGGCTCAGCACCCTTGTTCCTTGTTCCTTGTGTTGTTCAGCCTCCCCTCCCCACGCACTATACAGTACGTAGCTGCCCTCTCTCTGCAAATCCCGGAGCCGCGATTACAGCAGCGCCTCCGTGTCCCGGGGTCCCGGTCTAGATTCTTGGGTATTTCAGCTTTCTCATGGAACAGCCTCGACCGGAAGCCGTTGGGGTCTATCGAAACTCTCTGAGTCTATCGAAACTCTTTGGCCTGAGACAACCCTCGGTACTGGAGAGGTACAAGCGCAAGCGCAAGCCAGTTCGGCCAGCCCAGATACTGGGGATATTGGGCTGTCAAAGTTTTCCTCCCCTCTGTCCAACGGACGCCATCCGTCGGCTTGACTCGTTCCTATTCGCAGATCTCAAGGGGGGGGATTGGATTTTCCCCCTCCTTGGTTTGAGCCCGCCGCCACTGAGCAGGCTTCGAGTCATGGGGTTCTCCATCGTACAGTGTGCGAACCCTCATCTTGGTTTTCTTCACCCCTTCTGGCGTCGCGTCAGAAGCCGTCAAGATTGCTGGCCAGAAACTTGACACCGCCATGTCTTAAGGCATGGCGCTCCTGACTCTCACCGACTCTGCGACTGCAACATTTCTTGACTCGAGGCTTTATCCTTTCTCTGTCGCAATGTCCAAGGTGCGATGACTCTATCGCTCGAGCCCGAACCCCGCGATGCCAAGGCCCGTCCCCCGCTCCGGCCTCGGCCCGGCCGTAAGGGCCTCCGTAGCCGGCATCCCGCCCGGCGCGACTCTCGGCATGGAATTGATTCTCCTCTCTTAGTCGCACGGTACAATCCTGGGGAAGGTGAAGAGACGGCTCCCGTCGTCCCGCGATGCAGCAACGTTAGCCGAGCCGACGCTTTCTCCTCGCTAGACCACGGCCTGCATCTTTCGGACAATTCATTGCTGATCTACGGGATGCAAGTCCTACAGTAGACAGCAGTCAAGTAGACAGCAGTCATGGAAGATGACGATCAAGAGCAGGCCCTGCTTCGTTGGCTACCCGCGCGTTCGGAGCTGGATCCAGGGCAGCTTTTGCCCCAACGACGTCACTCAGACATATTCTTGACATGGCTCAAAAGGCTCCCGAGGCTCCCGAGGTCCACTCCTCTCCGCCCTGTGCAAAGTGATCCTGTCATCGAAAGAACGGCGGGGAAGCAGATCGCTGGCAAGATAAGAAATTTTACCATGCCAATACCGGTTTTGGTGAGATAATGCCAGAGTCGGACGAAACACGCCGGGTTTAAGAGTTTGACCCCTTGACGATGATGTCACCATTCTTGACCGAGCCCGGTCATCGCCCTTCCTTACAGTAGCTTCACATCACCGCCTCGAATCCTTGACCGTTCCCGAGATGCCGGGAAAGGGGCGAATCTAGTTGTAAGCAGCCAGTGGCTTAGAAGCTAGAGAAGGGGCGTGCATGTACTGCGCTGTATTTTCTGCTTGTGTCTGCAAATGCCCCATGACCTCACAGTATGACTTTTAGAGGCTAGAGCGTGTGGCTCAGAGGATTGATGTTGACGACATTTTTGCGGCACTTGGACACGATGTACTGCATCTTTCTACAGGAAAGCCGTACCCTCTATTCAATAGCACTTTATAGACTGGTCAGAGAGATGGGATGAATCCAAATTGTATTGCCGTGGCAATAATACAATTCTTGGGCTTTCTTCACCCTACCTGCGTCCATCTTTAATGCGAAGGGCCCCCAATATTGCCCACGCAGGGATAAGATCTAATCACAGCCACACAATTCGACGATGCCCATTCAGACCTAGTCTGTTGCCCAGTCTATGAAGCTTAGAGCCATAACAGACAGGGCGCTATGCATGAGCCAAGTGCACCTTATCTCATGTGCTAGCTATACTACTGGCAAGATTACCTAGTGGAGGCACGTTCTGGCACTCGATGGGATCCATTGCTTAGATGCATCCCCCTTCTTCTCTCTCCTAGGCACCGTAAGTGCCGAGAGGTCATGCTCTATCAGGAAACCGCTTCGGTCTGCATTTCGAATTTGCAAGCTGAGCATGTGGGCTGCAGGTGACACTTCGCCCAGCAAGACCTTGAAGATATTCGTCAAATAAAGAGATATGGTATATAGGCATCGGTCTGCATGTACGTCGATGAGTAGTTTCGCCAATGGGGTCAAATGAGCATTTGAACAGCAACTTATTAGACCAATCAACAGCCGGTGTAGTTCGGAGAATCGTAAACTATCGACTTCTTGTAAGGCACAATGAACCCTGGAGATATTCTCGGAGGAACTACCGAATCTGGAAGAGCTCCGATACAACTAATCAGATCATAATTTACTCCGTAGATAACGCGTAATCACCTGATGAACCCCCCGCAAAGCTAAACTGTCGAGTCACGGCGCAAAACCACCTGCGACAACTCGACGAAGAATGCGATATTCAATATAGGATACAGGACAACCGAAAACGTCATAATTACGACGGGCCAAGCTAACATTAAGTCATGGAGAGCAGCAAGCTGCCGAGCCTCGCCCCTGCTCCCTTGAAAGCAGGCACTCGCGCCCCTCAGCTCACAACGTCGTCGTCAAGTCATCCGACTCCACGTCCCTCACGCAAGGCCGCGACAAACCATGCCTGTGTGCAGTGTCGAAAGACAAAGACCAAATGTGACGGGAAGCAGCCCTGTGCGCGCTGCCAGTTCGGCAGCCACCCTTGCACTTATGATACCAAGACTCTGTCTGGCGAGAGGCTGAACCGTCTTTCCCACGCGTTCAACCAGCAGAAACATAGGCTCCGGCAACTAGAGACCATACTGGCGGCCATGCGAACCGGCACGGATGCGGAAGCGGCCGAGGTCATGTCCTGGATCAGGATAGGTGAACCTGTTGAGTCGATCGTTTCCTATCTACTAGAATCCAAGTCCAAATCTGCCGTCATATCTCAAAGGTGAGTGTTTTTGCAAAGCTATCTCGTAAACTGCCAGACACTTCATGTGTTTGATACAAGTGTAGTAAATCCTGTTCTGTTCTAAAACGTGTCTGTTGCTTCGACGTGGATGCCATTCACATCCCTTCACCATCATCGTTTTCCGCTTTATGGAGCTTCAGGTTTGCGTATGGGTATTCTTTTTCAATATCATTTTGATTCTGTAACTTCTTGGCGAGCTTAAAAGGGGTTGTTAATCATTATTAGGTTACTTGGCGCGCCAAGTGAGAATAAGAACAAGTTTATCGAGAAACTGTTCGACAGGGCTGAATGGCTTGAGGGAACAGGCAGTGCAGCAAAGATCCAACCTATCGACCTTGGCACTCGTACTCGAAGTTATTTCGCTTCGAGATTTGGCAACCTTCCCTTCTCAAGCAGTATCAAAGCAAATCACTACCCTACTGTTGCGCAACAGGGACAGCTTCAAAACTACTATGCGAAGCATAATTGGGCCATGATGACGGCAAACGACGGCCATGGCGTCGCGTCAGTCACAAGCGCCTGGGCAGATACGTTAAAGAAAGCCCGGCAACTCGTTGCTGAGGGCACTCCCGTAGACGAGCTCACTGGCCGGTTCCCGTCGGTAGCAGCCTTGTTCGACAAGGAGGAGTATGACTCTGCCCCCATGATCAGCAAATGGGCTGTCCGCTTCGTCTATAGCGCACGACACATAGACTACTCCTTTACCTCAATGAGCGCCGTATGCACTGTTTGGACTGTTATGAGGTGGCAGATCCACCCAACCCCCGAATCCTACGCTGTGAGTGCTGGTTCAAACTTGGTTTCTCTTACAAAAGCTGGACACATCTACACACATCTGTGCAATCACATTGTGTCTACGAGAAACAACCTCTTCTGACCAACACGTCTAGGCATTACCTCACTGGATTCGCCCAACTGAGATGCAAGTCTTTGTTCCACACATCGATATGCTCGACTGCATCTCATGGCCCTACTTTCGAGACTATGTTATCCAGCACCCTGAAATGCAACATGGCGACTTGCAATGGCTCGCAGCATGTACTTCCGGAGTCAAGGTCATGTGGCCAGGAACGATTGAAGAAGCGTTATGTGTTGATGAAGCTACTGGTAAAAGACGGCTAACCACAGAAGCCGAGGTATGGTCTCTTTTTAAAACCCTCATAAAGAACTGCTTCTCACATCTCGTTTAGGACCATATTCGGGACCTGCGGAACTGGTCACTTGCAGCGTCATATCGTGCGTTTATGCCTGGAATCGATGGCAATATTCCCATTAGAACGGTTGAAGATTCTGTGCCAGATACATGAAGGTTCCAATATGGCTCAGCGTAGAGAGCTACTTACCTAATTGCCATGTACTGGCGGCTTTGATTTTAAAGACGAATCATCTCAGAGGTCAAAGTTGAGGCCGTTAGAGGGCGTGCATGAGTATATGAAAAGAGAAGGTTGGTTGGCCTATGCTAGGTAGCCTCCGTCCTTTGGCCTTGCAGGACCAATCATGTGGCGGCTGCCTGAGGCACCCCATAGGGAGTGACCACGCCTCAAAGGTCGAACGACATCCCCCTTGAGAGATAATGCCACCCGGCTTGAATGTTCATGGACAATTATTAGACAGTTGGATTGGACGTTATGGCTCGAGGACCTCATGTGCTTTCAAGCCTAGAATGCTGAAGCTTGGTGAACCTTGGAGGGTACGGCTAAGCGTTAGCTTTATCTATGTAACTTGTATTATTAACTTTGTGGAAATGATAACAACTCATATCTGGAGATTTGGTAATCGCAGTGAGGGAGCGTCTGCAGGACTTCATTGAGAGGCCGGTATCTAACTAACAAGGTTGTTATTGCTAAGACGTGGAGGTGAGCTTGGCGGCAAGCCTTATCTGAGAGCCTGGTGAATAATTACTTTGAAAAACTGTTTTATAGGACTCGAAAGGGCCCTGTTGCATAGGGTTGCAAAATGTCAGTCGCCGTAAAAGACCTATCACCTTGCCATAATCGGAATCAGGCTGCGGTGTTACCCCTGTCGATGCCTCACGCGGTACTCTTCAGGGCTCTGAGAAGGGGATAGTTGACGTTGACTATGTTGACAACCCAAGGGTTTGCAGAGGGAGTTGCCAAGTGTCGCAACCCTACAGCCTAAAGTCGCGTTCCTGGTAAATTTAGCGACTCTTTGAGTTGGGGGCGGTTTGACGCTGAGGATTCGCTGATAAACGAACGAGTTTCCAAAGCCGCGCTACTTTCCATTCGTAAACTGGGACTTGATCAAGCTCTGCTCTCATGGCTGAGCTGTTTGTCTTTATCTTGTCCGCTCATGATCTCCTACAATGCCTTCCACTCCACGCAAAGATCCTGCTCAGAACGCAGTCGAGGAGATATCGACGGGTTCACAATCTCCAACCACAAAAATGGGTCGTCTTATTTCACGGATATGGTTCGGTATGGCCTCCTCCCGAATCGTTCAGTATTTCAGGACTCTTCTTCGGACTCTGGGACTGGCCATCGTCACTTTCCACTCAGGGGCCGAGGATTAGCCACCCAAGGTTTTGATCACCTCCTCAAGA
The DNA here is from genome assembly GCA_014899095.1 of Fusarium buxicola. Lineage (NCBI taxonomy): Eukaryota > Fungi > Ascomycota > Sordariomycetes > Hypocreales > Nectriaceae > Fusarium > Fusarium buxicola. The sequence goes on from JAAVUK010000497.1 coordinate 35,967, forward strand.
TGGCTTGCTCTGGCTCGCTGTGCAATTCACATTGTACCTGCGTTCCTGTCGATCGGCCTGATCACGGTCAACCTGGTCGGCTTTTTCATCGGGAACGAGCTGCAAGGTCCCAAGGGTCAGGATGATCTCAAGCTTGGCTTCAGACTGCAGCAAAGGTGCAAGAGCTCCTCATTGTGGCGAGCGTCGGATCTGTGATATTCCATATCCTCCGGTCGGAGCTCGTATTCGGAGATGGTATGCCTCTTGGCCTGCTGGTTTCGGGATTCTCTTTCGCTCAGGTTAGGTAAGAGTCGTCAAAGTACGCACTATCGTCATCAACTGACTTGCTACGGTTGAAGCTACTTCTGGTCGGCCGAGTTCTTGGGAGGCTTGAGTTGAAACCAGTCCATGTCGCGGATACAACGGTGGAAGCGGCGTGGCTTCGTCGCCTTTGTCTTGGTTGGTGGTGCCCTCGCACTTCTAGCTAGTCCAGCGACTGCCGCGCTCATGATACCTAGAAAGCTGGACTGGCCGGTCGGTGGTGGAGTATACTGGCTCAATGTTAGGCCTAGCCGGAGTCATGTCTTCTCTACTCCGAACTGACCCGACTACCTAGGAAGTGATAAACAATTGTGGCCCACGATACTAAACGCCGACTTCTACTCCGAGGTCGACTGCTCGATCGGAGCCGGGCAATTCACGGACAATAGATGCCCATCTCATGGCTTCCTTTCCCTCTACCAACATTTTGATTCGTGGTGGAACAGTTATAATACGGGCTATTCCTTCGAACTGCGCGATGAGTTCATACGGAAGACCATGTACGCCCGACCTTCCTTGACCATGGACGCCAACACATGGGCCTTTTCCGCCCACGCGGCGACGGCGACACTGCAAGATGCCATGCGAGGCTTTCATCATGAAGCACTCCTGTACCTGTCCCACAACCGCCCTACGAAGCCCCCGTTTCCGGCTCACCTCGAGTGGGCAGATCCGATGCGATATGAAGCAGACACAAAGGTGCCGGCGGCGCGAGTCTTCTGTCAACTCCAAGGTGTAATGGATCTCGAGGGCAGCAACTTGACGGTGAAATTTCCGAACCTGCAAGGTATTGATGAGTTTTGGGAGGGAAAGCCAGCCGGTGGTCACTGGGGGCGCTCGTGGTGCTCCGGTTCTCGACGAGGTTGACGTATTGGCAGCTATCCAACAGAATCTGGCTGCCAGAGGCATCCTGGATAGCCGGAAGTCGCCTATGAATGGATCTATTTTCAACGAGTTGAGAAACACGCTCATAGTACCTGTGGACATATGGGATGCTAGCGAGAACTCCCTGGGCCTGGTGGTTCTGTTCCAAGAAACATGAAATCGCACAGGTACCGACATTGTGCTGCTATCAAACGTTGTGGCCTGCTCTGTCGATGCTCGATGGGCAAAAGGGAAGACGGTGATGGAGATGACGATAGGCAGTCGAATCACTCACGAGTAACATCTGGGCAGAGTTCTGAACCTGGTTGACACAGAGCTAGAGTTTCAGGGAGCTGTTGGCTACGTTCGCGCTAGGCCGCCGAGAAATGCATCTATGCAGGGCATTGGATTGAGCACCGACTGGTACGACATGTTAGCACCCATCATACCCGACACAAAGCCCAACGCGGTATCCTGGCTGCCAGCTTTGGGGTCGAAACGGACTACCCTTGAGACCATTTGGGGCAGGTTATACCATCCCGACCTTAGCCGTCAGACGGAACTCGAGAGTCTCATAGCCACCACGTTCGTCGATGGCTTGTCCCGCTGCGGTCTCATACCCAATCGTAACGGGAGTCGCTTCCTCGAGGCGTGGCCCTTTACACAGTGGCGTGTCGACAACGAAAGGCTAGCCAGGACATTACTCCACAAGGGCAATCCGGAGGAGAGCTTTCCTGAGCCTACGATGCTTAAGCCCGGCAACATGACGCGAATGGAGATGAAGGCCACCTACACCGGCTATTTTATGGCTGCGACGGGCTGGTTCGACTATATTTCCATGGCTGGGTTGCTGATCCACGCCGCCATTGCAATGTTTCACACATTCCTGGTTGTCATCCAGGGCAAGACGAGTGGAGCGTGGCACTCCATCTTGGAACTGGTCGCTTTGACACAGAAGTTCCCTCCACCACCGGAGTCGCTCCTCGCCAACACATCTGCCGTGATACGACCTTTCAAGACGGTCGAGCTGATCGCATGAGTCGAGGCGCCGGAACAAGGGATGATAACTACGACAGAGGACAGCATGGCCCCAGGAGGGGAACTTCAAATCAGGTTCAGGGACCATCTGGAGCGTCGAGATGCTGGGCTGAAACCGACTGTTGACAGGTTGTATGGCGTATCAGAGAAGGGGCATATGCCACTTATAAACCGCAACACCGTGTAGCTAAATAGCCTCGATGAACGGTCCGACAGTTGAGATCGTTCGTCTATCTCCTCCAATACGATAAGCCTCCCGGTACAGACCGCAATAGCACTCCACGTTAGTAGAACGTGCGGAAGATGACGACAAAAGAACGGGAATAGCTGATAGGTGCGATAATATTACCGAGAACGTTATTGCGTAAAACGTTAAAAAAATCAAGAAGAGTTGCAGGTCGTGAATCGTGTTCAGGTGAGTGATGGAGTACTCGGCTACTGGTAAAGCGTCTGCCAAGGCAGGAAAACGCAGCGCGACAAAGGTAAAGTCAAAGCGGAGGGATGCGAGCAAAGGCGAAAGAAGCAGAGGCCCAAAGCCTATTCCAAGGATCATTCTGCTCATATATGAGTTGAACATAGAAAGCTCATGCGCAAAATGGCTTTGTTTGACAGTGATTCACTGCCGTTTGCTGCAAACTTACAACGTATGCCAGCTATAAATTAAACTCGCCCACCTCAGCTTTCCAGCTTTCTTCTATTTTCTTCGTTCTCTTTGTACTCAATCGTATTCTTGAAATCCCTCTCGCTCAACCACCTACTCATTCAGCAAGTCTATCCAGCAACACCACGATTCGACAAGCAAGTCCAGAAGGGAGCGGAACATGGCAACAAGGCGAATGGAAAGTAATACAGACGCCAAACTACCAGGCATTGTCATTCCCGTAGCTGGGCGGCGCTCTCATGAGTATATGGGGAACCTGGTCTCGATAACGTACCTTCAGTACTGACATGGATGCTCGTATAGACACAAAGCTGAGGGACGAATGCCTTATAGCCCTATTGTGCGCCTTTCACTCTCGTCGACAATCGGGCGCTGTCTCTCTCTCTAATTTATACTGTGCACAAGGGAGCACAAGAAAACTGGCAGATGGCCTTTTACTCTAGCATGGTCGATAGCTGCTAGGCGGTGCAACCCTCAATCGACGGAACACGGTGCACGGAGTCCTTTGCCTTCGCGCTGCGTCCTGCTCTGTCACCGCACTAACTTGGTATACTTGATGAATCTTTTTCGACTTGCAGACATTCAGCCTTTCTCTATACACGTGCTCGGTTGTTTCCTGGAATTTTGCAATGAGGCTTATGTTATCGTTTCTGGCTACAGTAGCTTCTGGTCATGGGGCGCGCTTGTTATTTAATTACAGTTCAGAATGAGAGGCTGCGCATTTCGCCCCAGGGAGCCTTGGACAGCCTTGGACAGCCTCACACAGCCCCAGCCCCCGGTCGGGCTGCAGCCTGATCAACTGGGTTAAAAGCCGGGGTTCAGCGCCTTTGAGGCAATTCTTGTACACTTCAAGACTCCCAGCGTTTTCTTTCAATGCCAGTGACACAAGAAATACACGAAGAATGCTTACCGCTGCGAGTACTCCTGTGGGACAAGAGTAGGCGGTCCCAGTTCCGAGCAGCCTCTGTGTTTCCAGGACGCTGATCATGGCCAGGCAAATCCACCTGGACCCAAGAAAACATCTATCCTACCGACTTGTGCCGCGGAGAAACTCCGAAACGACATCCTCTGCTATGCGCCGACTCGCATGTGATAGTAATGTTCGATGCTACCTCCCTCTGAGCTCGGGCGCATGTGCTAATCATCGTCTCTCAGTTTTGTCGACGCAGACAAGGTCCGCGACTGCGCGTCGTGTCGGCGATGCGTTGCTGGGGAATTTCAGATGCCTGAGCTCTGGTGGTCTAACTATGCCCGCAACTCGAATGGCTACTTTGGCTGCGAGACATTCCGAGACGACAACGGCACTGTCACGGCAACTAGTATGTAGTCCGATTAAATTATGTCTCGTCTGTTGTCCTCCTGCAATGTCCGCTGACCCACGACAGATACTTGGTCGCGGTTCCTTGTCAAACACGTACAAGGGAACAACCATCTTTGGCACAAGTTCAACGTATTTACGAGATGGATAGCGTCCTCTCATCAGACGATTCTTCTCGTCTTCGAAGCGCCAAAGCAGTTCAAGCTGAATGAGCTCATCCCCAGTCCCTTGTTGGAGGGCTCGCACAAGGACTCTCTGAAGGATCCTTTTTGGATCCACCTTCGACTGCTTGAGGAGCTCTCCCGACTACAGGACGAAGCCGTTTGGGCTATTAGGACTGACGTTCGGAGCATTGAAAAGCAGCAAGTTCTCAGGAAGCCGAATCCCGACTACAGGCAACTGCACGACCTCGCACGACACGCCATCCATGTCTCGGAGACTCTCGATGTGGCAACAAAGAGCGTGGAATCCCTCTTGAAACATCACGCCGCCTTTGAAGAAGAAGTCGCGCCCTACGGAAAATTGGAGAGGGTGGGTTTCCGACATGTCCGCGAACGGCTGCTTTGGTATGAGCACATCCTCCAGAGCCTCCAATCCCGAGCCTCGTCCAACAAGGAACGCCTCTTGAACGAGATCCAGCTCGCCTTCAACTCCGTCGCCCAGTACGACTCTCGCATATCGGTTCAGATTGGCCAAGCTACCCAGGCCGACAGCGCAGCCATGAAGACGATATCATTTCTCACCTTGGCGTTCCTGCCGGCCACCTTTATCTCGACAGTCTTCAGCATGTCGTTCTTCAAAGTCGACGATGACACGGGGAAATGGGGCGTCTCGGACAAATTCTGGATGTACTGGGCCTTTGCGATACCAGTCACCATTGCAACCTCTGTGCTGTGGTATCTGTGGCAGCGCAATTTTGCACCGCCACGGATTGGAGAAAACGAGGAATCTGCCAATAAGCTACGTAGCTTGATTCGGGGGAGGTTTCGTGGTGGTGATGAAACTGATGATCGCGTTTAGTTGGATGATTAGACTACAGCGAGGCGACATTGAAGCAATTATCATGACCTAGATAGCAAGCATAAGTTCAGGAAAATAGACTATAGGTTTCTAGCTCTAAATCATGATCCCTAGGCAATAACTCCATAATCGCTCATCCAACAAAAGAGAAGGAGGGAAAACAACAGTTCCAGTGAAACAAGTGACAGGAGCAGCAGTGGGAAATCTGCGACGTTTGATCCTGAGACGACACTCGGAAGACAACCTCCGATGCCGCTTCAGCCCTATTCCCTTTCACGTATATCAATGATTACTAAATGAGTGCCATGCATGCCTCGGACGCGTCCATGTCGCTTTGAAGCTGAGCCGAAGCATCAAAAAGCTCTGAAGATGATGTTTCCGAGGGATCGTAGTCCTGTGTAAACAGCGGCTCTGGGGACGAAACGGTCTCCAAGCCAGGCTGATCATGGATTTCTTGGGGTTGTGATGAATGCTGAATCGTGACCTCTAACACCACGTCGCCTTGGCTGGCTGGGATGTTGCCGTTGTCGCTGACTAGAATGGTCTCGTTCAGAGTGTTGTTCTGCTGAGGAGCCTGTTGTCCATTTTGGACGATGAACTGGTTACTGTCGACAAAATAGTTTTGGCTGCCCGAATTGCCAAGAGGAGCTTCGACCAACGGTTCATCACTCGTGATAATCTCGGGTTGGTTGTTTTGCAAGAAGTTCGGAACACCCGACTGCTGACTTTGGCTCTGAGTTATGAACGTAGGCGCTGGATCCGGCGCATATGCTGGCCCTTGGTAGGGTTGATAGGTGACAGTGACCTGAGTTTGAGGTGCGGGAGCAGACTCATAGGCAGATGGACGCTGGTCAGGGTAGACTGGCTGCTGGACAGGAGGTTGCTGGCTTGGCTGTGGAGGTGGCATGTAGGGCTCTTGCGGTACGTGTGGCGGAACATCATTGTTTTGCTCCTGGGGGTGGACTGGCTCAAATTGTGCTGGCTGCTGGGTTGGAACTGGTTCGTGAATTGGCTGTTGAGGCGCGGGCTGCTGTTCATTTATAGGTTGCTGTTCGTAAGCTTGCTGTTGACTCTCCTGGTTGTACTGATACTGCGGCTGCTGCTGTTCATAGCCTTGTTGAGACTCATTCGCAGTAGACGAGAACTCTTCCGCGCCACCGTACTGCACAGGCTGCTGCGACTGCTCGAACATTGGCTGCTCTGGCTGTGCGGGACATTGATAGGTCGGTTGCTGATCGTACATCGGTTGCTGGAAGACAGGCTCGGCTTGATTTCCTTCTGCCATGAATGGCTGCTGCTGTTGCTCAGAATACGCAGCTTGCTGGAAGTCGAAGTTCTGCTGGTACTGTCCCTGTTCTTGATAGCCACCCGATTCTTCGCCCCCGAAGTCGAATCCGCCACCGTCGTCTTGATCGCTGTATCCACCGTCGTTTTCAGAGCCGTCACCAGTCAAGCCACTGACCTGGCTCATCATCCTGCCCATCTTCCTCCAGTTCTTCTTCTTGCCAAGCTTTCCCATCTGTCGGCTCGCCGCCTCAACGCCCTGCCCAGTGAGCCTGGCTGCATTTATTGTTGCGGAAAGAATAGTGTCGCCTGCGTTTTGGCCATTGTTGGGCTGACCGGGTCTTGCTTGACCAGGTCTTGGCTGACCAGATCTCGACTGTCCGGAACTTGAGCGTCCAGCGACGACTTTGCCGCCCTGGACCGGTTGTTGCCTTGGCTGTTGCCCGGGTCGATCCCATGTAATCAATCCCAGATTCTCGTTGGTGTAGAATGGTACCATATCCGGAGTTCTCAACTCTTTCCACCCGTCAGGCAGAGAATTGGCCGGCTTCGTCCATGAGCTGCTGCCCATTTTTGGGTTAGAGTAAAAGGTGCGGCCGTCCGGAGTTTTGCTCTCCTCCCAGCCAGCCGGCAATCCCGAATATCCTGACAAGGCCGCTGCTGTCGGTTTGATATGTGTCTTCAGACCCGTGGAATTGTGGGTATACCAAAGTCGCCCGGCGACGTTCTTGCGAACCGTCCACATGTGTATAGTGGCGTCTGGGACGGAGGGCTGGACGCGCGGATCGGATTCTGTCACGTAGTAGGACTTGTCATGGCCGTGAGACGTAGTGACGGCGTTCGATGTGAAGCACCAGACGCAGAAAACCGTGGCGATATGTGCCGTGCTGCAGATGAGACAGGTGTAAATTGATACATTCGATGGGATCCCTGAAAGTCATCAGTAGCCGCGATACCTTCTCCATTTAGATCTTGCTCACCCTTTCGACAATGGTTGCACAACTGAGGATGCCCAGTGGAAGTTCGCCTCATATTCGCTGCAGGTATTTGATGTGCTGCCGGAGGGACTGGAGCTTGCTCCCATCCCGGACTCGCCAGCGTGCCAGGCGTAGTAATGGTCGTACCAGGCGTAACAACACCAGTACTGCTGTTGCTAAGGCTGGGAAGTCTCCCATGATCTGTTATGAATGAATTGATGCTGCTGTGGCCGGTGTCGACGCGTTGAAGCTGTGGGATAGGGCTGGCTGGAGATGCTTGAGCTTGATGGCTAGGGACTGGCATTGCTTGGTGCGCGGGATTTGGTGGAGCTGGTGAGGTCGGGATTGGAGGCTGTTGTTGAGGATACTGTGCTTGTTGCTGCTGTTGTGGTGGAACATGTTGTTGGAGCGGCTGCTGGTAAGGCTGCTGCTGAGTTTGGTGAGGCTGATGTGGTGGTTGCTGCTGGTGCTGTTGTGGGTAAGGCTGCTGGTGAGGTTGCTGGTGAGGTTGCTGATGAGGTTGTTGATGAGGTTGTGGGTGAGGTTGCTGGTGAGGTTGCCGGTGAGGTTGTTGTTGGGGATAATGGGCAAGATGCGCTTGGTTCGGTTGGACGGGCGGGACAACTGATTGAACCTGATGGAAGTATTGAGGGTTTTGCTGTTGGTGCATATATTGGCCTTGTTGCCCTGGATGAAACGATTGAGGCCGCGTTTGCTGGGCATGTTGATGCTGTGGGTGCGGCTGATGCTGGAGGGGAAGTCCGTTTGGCGGGGGATTCGCATATTGCTGCTGCGGAAAAGGCAAGGGACCTGGTCGAATAGCGAGGGAAACAGGGCGCGGAGACGACGTTTGCGCTATGGATGGATGACCTACAGCCTTTCTACTGACAGACTTTCGAGCAACTGGTGGCGATGGCATCATGTTGGCAGCAGCGGGCGCTGGCATTTGCTGAGGATATGGAGAAGCCATTGTTTCTACTTGCACGGCGCAAACAGAAGGGAACAGCAAGGAACGACAAGACGGCAGTTCAAAGGTCCCTGGTCTTGGCGTCCTATTTATTACTACACTTCAACTTTCCCCCGCCAGCGTGCGGCGGCAGGGTGCTGCACAAGGCGTCTCCAGACCTCAAGATGGCTTCCAGGCTGAAAGAATACGACAAGGGGTCCAGCCTACAGGAACACACTGAAGACGGCCTCACTCTTTTCCTTCAGGCCTCAACTGGCATGCAGCCTGGGGTTACAGGGGCAGGGTCGCGACCTCAGCCGCAAAACTTCAACCACTGAAAATGCAGCATCGTCAGTTTCGTGGCGCGCTATTGACACGCATGCTCCTCTTTCAGGAAGCCTCCCGAGGCAGAATCGCTCGGAGGCGTTTTTAACGGTTCCGCTGTCTTGAGCTGTCCAATACCGAGCCGTTGCGAGTCCACGGCAGTTAAGCTTATTAGCTTACCATTCCGCGTTGACGGTAGCCGTCCATCGCCTTCGAATGACACTGCCAGTAATTCAACAACCACGACGCCTCTGACAGAGGCCTCTTTTATGTTTGTGAGGCCCAGAAAGCTCATGTTCCATTGCTTGTGATGTCCTGGAAGCCACATGTACAGAATCAAGAAGCTCAAGAAGCTTAGTCCAGATTAGAAGATTGTATGCTCTGCATTTCTCCCAGGCACTGCATTGGGCAATGTTGCCGGTGCACGATCTAAGCAACATGTGGAATCTTTTCAGGGAATTGACACCAGGACCAGAGTTGACAATCTCCCTTTTCGCGGTCGGGTTCAGCTTCTTGATACGTGCGCATTCACTTGATACATCTCGACTGAATCAGGCCGGCTTGTAGAAGAACTAGAGTGTGACTGTGCAAGCCACAACTATCCAGCAAACTGCTGTATACCTGCCTTTGTATTTAGGAGCCAAAAAAGTCATTTGTTTCTGATCAAAACTGAACAAGAGCTTTACACCATGGAATAGTGGAGGACTGGCTGCGACCCACTACCAAACCTGTTCACTGGACGCGTCACTTTCATACTGCCCTCAAGTTCAAGAAAGAGATACTGCTAGAAACCTCTACAACTGACAAGCAGACATCCCGCCCTCTTCTCTACCCATACTTCCCTCATTCTCACCTCAACGTTGCGCCCATGACGTCAGTCTAAAGTATATACCCCCGGGCGTCGTCAGTGAGAGCCGTAGTGACTTCTGGTCTATTCATACTTCCGCCCCTTCTAGTTTCCTGCCACCATACAAGAAGCTCCGTAAAGGGCCTGAGTCTGAGCGCTTCAGCAGACTCTACCCCGAACCTCAAATCGCTTGCCTTGGATGTGGTCGGACTCGAAACTCACCAAATGAGAAGATCTCGACCCTTATGAAACCAACTCCGAGATTGGAACTCGAGCGTTTAAGTGTCAGGACATCCAGGAGTCTCGCGCTCAAGATCTCAAACTATCGCCGGAAGAAGGAACACTAGAGAAGTATTATAAGCTGCGACGGCTTGCTTGCACTATATGGCGGAGCCGTCTCTCAAACCATCTCACTATTCCCGCAGTGACAAACGATATTAACTTGCCCCTCGCCGATTACGGATAGACGAGATTATATGTCGAGCGCATTAGCAAGACACCGGGACTCCCTCTGATCAAGAGGCCTGTGCTCTTGCTGAACCTCTTCCTTCTATAAGGAGAGAAAGGACACAAACGGGAACATGATTGATGTTTTGGAAAGCTACCACGGTCCAGCTCATCATCCTAGATTCCCCTTTAGCTTGGCCACCAATGTCCCGGGGAGTTTCTCTTGTAGTCCGGCTCTCTCCATCCAAGGCCACGGCGAATGTGTTCGCCGTCTGCTTGTTTACTTGTTCGTGTTATTGTACAGTCTTTCTGGGAACTGTGTACGATGGCTTAGGTGCCTGTGATACCGTGGAATCAACGTCGGGCGACTTCTCTTCCCGCACAGCCTAGCTAGGATGGAAGTGTTGGCGCAGACTTGATCTGGAGGCCAAGTTAAGAACCAGTAAGCGTCCCACGCGCGACTGCGACGAGGGGAAATAGTGAGTAAACCCGTGCTGATCACGGTATCTCCTGATCTAAACTTGCCCCCAGCAGATGCATCGACTCGCCGATGGGAGTCTCGATGTGGACGAAATGCGTCGAATCAGCGATGTAGTTCCCGGTTATCTATGCTATCACTCCATGTGTGAGGGCTCGAGGTGCTTAGCTAGCTCAATGTTGAGATACATTCCAACCGATATCAGACCGGCCCGTCCGATGTCAAATTTTCCATTCTCTAGTTCTGTAGGTAGGGAGGATTGGTAAACAATGCATTTCCCTGTGCTCGGTCTGCAAACCATCTTTGACCTGCATCCCAATACGCTTACCGGTGGCGAGCCCCTTTGTTCAGCCCAGTTCCAAGCGTTCGATCTAGTATGCAGCGATAGGATCCGGTTTGGCTAGTTGCGCCTCAAGTGCCACATAGTCAAATACTGGGTCGTTATGTCGTCCAAGAAGATGCCATGGCCAGCACGGGAGGACGGGAAGCCTGAAGAGGAAGCTTGCACATTCCAGCCCACGACTGAGTGGCTGGGCCATTGCTACCGGCTTACGGCCTGCAGGAGGCGGCATACGGTGCTCCCAAGAGAAGTGAATTGGCCGAGAGACTACATTGTGGACCATTCTGAAGCTTTCTGGGATCTTTGGCGGTGCTGTACAGGAGTGTGCGATATGAATCGAACCCGCATATGAAGACCGATTCGACCATATCGAGTAGCTTGGAATGCAAGGGCTTTGCCGGGCCGGGCTTCAGAGTTCAGGCCACTCCGAAGTCCTCGTCCTTTTCTGCCGAGTGGCCATGCACTCTCTCCCTTTATACTGGCCTCTTCCTGTCTTCTCGCGCCCAATCTTTGAGGGGCCGATCAGCGGTTTTCGTGTTGAATTCATCTGCTCCCGAAAAGATGCCAAAACTGTGAACATTTTTGCAATAGCCTCGTAGCTGCCCTAATCAGGCTTTGCTGCTTAAACAATCTCGCTTGGTCTTGTTTTGCCCAGTTTTCGAGTATTTTATCAGAAATTTTCGTGCGTTGGTGATCTGCTCCCAAAACTCTATGTCGTAACCGCGAGCATTCTTGTAATAGCCACACAGCATCTTCGTTCCGGCCTTGGCGTCTCCATGTCAGAGATAGGTTGTATATTGTCGTGAGGGTGTCGGGATGCTCCTTCCCAAGTACCTTACGTTCATATCCCAGCAACTGAGACATGACTATTTCTGCCTCGTCAAACTGGTCTTGACTGTAAAGTACCTGCCCGAGGGATTGTATAGCTTGTAGCGTGTATGGGTGTCTCTCACCATGTTCACTCCGAAACAGCTCCACGACCTGAAGAAGGAGCTCCCCAGCCTTACCGAATAGTTCCTGGGCTGTGTAGATGTTCGCCAAATCGACCATGCAGGCCAAGACCATTGGGTCGTGTTCATGCAAAACTTCCTGTGCCTGATGCAAAGCCTTGCTGGCCAGCTGCTCCGCTTCATCCAAGCGCCCTTGCTCAGAGTAGACCGACAAGAGAAGTCGCTTGCAATTCAGTGTAACTCTGTCCTCGTCACGCAACATCTTTTGGGCTGGTTCGAACGCCTTGTTGCCACAATTTTCGGCTTCCTCAGGCTGATCTAGATTGATAAATGCCCACCCAAGATCCACAAGCGATTTGATGGTTTTCCGGTGGTTTTGGCCGAGAACCTTTGTCCGCAGATGCAAGCACCTTTCAACTGCAATTCGGTTTTCCCTGTGTCTCCCACGCAAGCCAAGAAAGTCAGCGATCTGTTCCAAAATATCGGATGCCTCTTCTTCCTTGCCACATTCCTCGGCCCAGTCACATGCTCGCAACGCATGTGTCAAGTACTTCTCACAATCTCCCCACGAGTCTATGTTGTAACAAGAACCTTTAGGATAAACGTGGCCCACGACTTGAAGCGCAACACGGGCAAAATATGCTTCATCTTGTACCGGGGTCATGTCCACGCTTTCTATAGACTTGAACGGACGCTGAAGGCCGTGCCGGGCAGCATCTTGGATCAGCTTATGAATCTCAAAGCTGGGTTCGTTGTTGCCAACTCGATGTTCGGCAAGGAACGAAAAGTCCTTGAGTCGACGAATTGCTCTGTTTATCTCATCCTTCTCGTCGACGGTTCTCTCCGCCCAATTCTTCATTCCAAATGATGTGGCCGCTGCAAGCAACTCCCACGGAATCTTCTGGTTGTCAACAAACGCGAGAACATGGAGAACCCGGTATGCTGTCTCGTTTTCTTGCTTGATTCGGCGGATAGATATGCTCCAGGTCTGCAGAATACTGTTTTGGGCGCCGTTCCGTCGATGCCTATCAAACTGAGATTCTCTCAGGATGCGCCATCGCTCCCTTTCTTCTCTCAGACTCGACAAATACTCGCTAATAGGAATTCCAGTCCTGCGTAAATAAGCACCGGCTTGCGAAATGGCCAATGGTAGCCTCTGAAGCTCTTCGAGTACAGATTCTACATCTTTAAGCTCCTCGCTACTCGTTGGTTGACACCTCCACATCTCGAGCAGCTTTTTGGACTCTTCGACAGTCGTCTTTGCAACCGAAATGCCTCGGCGCGGGCCCACAAGACTTCCGGCAATCTGTTCGTCCCGGCTTGTCCACAGGACCGTGCCATTGGGGCCTTTTGGGATGTATTCCATGAAGTTTCTCTCGGGTCTGTCAGAAGCCGACCCTACTCCAAAGAGGGTCAGGTCATCGGCATTATCGACGACGAGAAGCCATCGCCTTTGCGATTCTATGCCATGGCGTACGCTCTTGAGTAGTTCATGTCCTTCTTCTTGTTGTGGCAAGTCCAGGACTCCAGCAATTGTTTTATAGCCTTGTGTAAAGGTCGCATTGTTCTCTGCGTGAACCCAAAATACTGAGCATGGGTCATTGTGGCATCGGCTGTAGGCGTACTGGAGGGCGAGCTGCGTTTTCCTAGGCAAGTTTCAGCAATGCTTCCCTGTGATCAGTGATATTTATATAGTGCCACCCACCCTGACCCGCCAAGGCCCCAGAGTGCGGCGCTATGGTATTGACCAGAGTTCATCGGTAACAGTTCTGTAAGTTCGGCGGTAATATCTGGGCGAGGAACGAAGTCTTCGTTGCGTTCGTAGGATATGACGTGGCATGGCCTCGGGTCGGGACGGCTGTTGAAGTTGATGGTCTGCTGAGCGCCGCCCGAGGCATGAACCGATGTCACAACATTGCTTCCTTGGACTGGGCCAGGAAACGTCGGGCCCGTGAACGTTGGGCCATTCATCGTGGTATGGCGGCTGCACTTCTCTCGATGAACCTTGGATGATGCTTCGTACAATAATTAATGACAAGGAGAAAATTCGATGGTGTCAAAAGAAGATGAGAAAGCATGCGCGTCAAACAGATCAGGCTCTGGAGAATGGCGATGCTCGGCCACGTGAGGAGTTTCGCCCGTTGGTAAGCCTCATAGCCGCCAGCCTCGTTTTCGCAGCCCAATGACGGTTGCATCTGGACCAAAGCCATCTTGGCAAGACAGATAGGCAGATTTGGTGGGCGGTTCGTCTCTTACTCGGACACAATCCATATTGTAGGATGCTCACCGTGGTCACACCACCAGAGAGTCGCAGCGACTTCGAGATTGCGATAGTATGCGCGCTAGAACCCGAGTACAATGCCGTATCCCACGTCGTCGTCCAGTTCTGGGATAAGAAGTATGGCAGGGCCGTCGGCGACGTGAACTCGTACCAAACCGGACGAATCGGAGAGTTCAACATCGTTCTTGTCCTTCTGTCAGGCATGGGAAAAGTCAGTGCTGGGACAGCTGCTGCAAGTCTTCGCTCCAGCTATCCGAACCTGGAGCTTGTCCTGCTGACCGGGATCTGCGGCGGTGTTCCTACAACCAAGAAGGGCGAAGAGCTCCTGCTTGGCGACGTGATCATCAGCAGCACTGTCGTTCAATATGATCTGGGCAGACAGTATCCGGATAAGTTTGAGACCAAAGACACGCTCAACGACCGTCTCGGTAGGCCGACGAAGAATGTCCGCAATTTCATTGCCATGTTCAAGGCGGAACGGCCACTCGAGCAACTTGAGCAACGAGCAACCTTCAACTTGGAGGAGCTCCAAAGTCGGGCCTTAGCGAGACGCCGAGCGACGGCAAGTTATCAGTATCCTGGAGCCGACAAGGATCATCTATTCCAGGCATCCTACCGCCATAAACACCAGGGCAAATTGTGCAAGAAATGCAGCGATGAGTCGGACGACGTCTGTGACGACTCCCGCAAACTCTCTTGTCACGATCTTCAATGCGACGGGGACCAACTCGTCCAGCGAGAGCGACTTGATAACAACCGAGGATGCGAGAGCATGAGGCGCGTGAAAGAGGCCCAGGCCCCGTTCATTTTCATCGGTTGTCTCGGTTCGGGAGACACGGTGCTGAAGTCCGGAGAAGAACGCGATAGACTTGCTAAGGACCACGGCCTCATCGCGTTCGAGATGGAGGGCGCCGGCGTCTGGGATGAAATCCCTTGCATTGTCGTCAAAGGCGTCTGCGATTACGCCGATAGCCACAAGAACAAGGACTGGCAGGACTTTGCGGCTGCGACGGCTGCTTCTGTCGCGAAGGCGCTCATAGAGCAATATGAGCCGACCGACAAGCCTGTCATGTCAGCCAAGTCTGAAGGTGATGGTGATGGTAAACGAGAACGCATTCCATCCGTCAGTGGACCAGTCTTTCACGGAACCGCCTCAGGCAACAAAGTCGTCACGGGCATCAGTTCAAGTGGTGGAACGCAGACCTACAATTTTTGAAACAAGGAGGAGGTTGGAAAGCCAGGTTTCGATTTGCCGGATTTGGTGGACATGGTCGACGGATGGCGTACCTACTTCCTCCCGACCTAAAGGTTGCGTCTTTCCTCCAAGCCTTACACCAAGCTACCTTAAACTTACCTTAGTATTAGCATTAAAGGCTTGAGTCTCAGTTAAGCTATATAACAACGTCACCACCATCTTAGGCTGAAGTCAGGCTTCGCTGTCTTGTGACTCTGGACCTAAGTATACCGTCACATCGAGGTTGAGAGAGAATTGTTAAAAAAGATGTTCATTGACAAATTCGTGAGGCTCATGACTATTTCTGTGTCCAACTCTGGCAGACACATGACCCAGCTTGCTACATCTTCACCCAATTGCTCAAGCTTCCTGCTTTCGCTTGTTCTCAAGCTCAATACCAGTCGCATTGCTCTCCTCAGCAACACGCTGCTTCTCATCGCGAGCTATATCCTTCTCATCGGCATCCTTGTTACCGTAGAGACCAATCCTGTACCAGGGCAGCTCGAACAGGTGATCCATGCTCTCGAGGCTGCGGCCGCTGGTCTCGGGAACCGAAAACCACACCCACACGCCGCCGATGAAGGTGACAGCGGCGAAGCACCAGAAAGTACCCTTGGGAGAGATACCGCCATGGGAGGCCGAGAGAAGCATGTTGGGCACGGCGCGCGAGTTACCGTACTGGTTGGCAAAGTGCAGGGTCATGGCCCACGAGGTAGCCAGGGCACGGATTCGCAGAGGGAACAGCTCGGCAGTGAGGATGTACTGCATGGAGTTCCAGCCGAGCGCCCAGCCGAAGCCAGAGACGTAGATCATGGCGATGGCACCTCGGCTAGCGCCCTTTTGGGACTTGGGGAGGACAAAGTCCTCATCAACTCCGAGCTGAGGAATCTTGGTGAGGAAGGAGGCGACGTAGATCATGGCGATGGTCTGGAGGGTGATGCCGGTGAGAAGAGCTCGCTTTCGGCCGATGACATCGACGAGGAAGAGAGCGCAGATGATAGCGGCCATAAGCTTGACGATACCGAAGACGGCAGTGACGAGGAGAGACTCATTGCTTCCAGTGATGCCCATGATCTTGAAAAGATCGGGAGCGTAGAGAGTGATGGAGCCAGCGCCCGACCACTGAGACAGGAACTGAACCATGGTGGTGAGGTACAGACGATAGAGGTTGCTGGGGACAAGGAACATCTCCTTGATCTTGCCCATGAATCCAACGCCCTTGGTGGCCTCCAGCTCATGGTCGAGGGCAGCCTGGATGGTACCAATCTGGTTGACGATGTATTCGCCATCGGCGGGCTGTTTTCGGAGACGGGCAAGGACGTGGGCGGCCTTGTCTGGCTTGCCCTCCTTGACGAGGTATCGAGGCGACTCGTACTGGAAGAAGCTCAGGATGAAGATGAGGCCGGACATCATGATGTGCAGGCTGGTGGGGATCAGCCATCGGTTATGGGAGTCTTCGTTGAGGTTGAGAGCACAGCCATAGTTGGTAAAGTAAGCGAGGACAATGCCAATGTAGACAGCCTGTGTCGGGTTGCGTTAGCAGCTGCAAGCAGTGTGGTCCAGCAAGGGTCGAGAAAACGACCATTGAGAGGACTCGGGATTCAACTCTGGAGAATAAAAACTTACACCAGTGAACATGCAACTGCAGAGTCCTCGGATAGAAGCAGGTGCAATCTCTGCGATATAGACAGGGCTGTTGTTAGGTTAGCCAATCGTGTTCGTGATGCCAACCCATGGTGTTGAGGCAGCTTGTTCTCACCCGACAACAGGCGTCTGACCAACACCCAGACCACAGATGAATCGACCAGCATAAATAGCACCCAAGCTTCCCTTGACACCACCGATCATGAAGATGACAATGCCGAGAGCCCAGACCGTGCAGAGCTCGCGGGTAGCCCAGATACGTCCGATTCGATCGCAAATCAAGAAAGCACTGCAGTCGTGTGAGCGAGATGTCCAGGTGAGCACAGCGTGCAGCCCCCCGAAAGAGCAATCGCCGGAAGAGGAAACTCGTGAGTCTTACATGAGGGCACCGGCGACAGAACCAAGCTGGACCATGGCAGAGACGTTGGCCTTGATGTTGGCCTGTGCCACCTTGGAGTAGGACTCGTAGTCGATTGTCCTCTTGAAGTCGGGCGAGTTGAATGCACCAGAGATGAGACCCTCATCGATACCTCGGGCAGCGCCGAGAAGGGCGAAGGAGACGACGGCGAACCATAGCCGCCAGTTAAAGGCGCCTGCAGGCTCACCCAAGTCCTTGAGCTTGAAGATGTTGACGGGTTTCTTGACGCCTCCTGCCATTTTGATGAGACTTGGACGAGCAAGGGGAATAAAAGGATGTTTGGGTGATAGCGACACAAGAAAAGATGGACTTCCGTCCAGCATTTATAGTATTATTCCAGTATACATCTGACACTCCAGGCTATTACCCCATCCGAGCACCCCCATGCACCAACACGTCTCCAGAACTGGGTGGCAGCCTGCCTCTGCTGATCTCTCGGTGCTCTTACACCGAGACGAACAAGCGTCGACGATCTCCAGAAGAAAGATCCGTCCCACCCCACGGTACCTACACATCCAATAGCAGCGACTCTATTTTGCATGTTTCGCCTCCGCACTACAGTACTGTACCTAGACGGAAACTGGGACGTTACGCTCGTCGTGGATACTGTTTAAGAATACGGGGCTGGAGTAGTTGACGGCGCTAGGCAAAACTTCTGAATTCCTTACTTTCTTTCTTCTCTTCTGGGCGTGACCCGATAAATTAAGCGCAGGGTCTAAAGAATCTCTCATCGGGGTCCCGAGGTTGCTGGTTGTCGACATGAGTCGTGGCGTCCTCGCTTCCACGGCTTGTCCAACTCGGGGACGTCGCCCGCCTCCGCTTGCTCAAGGTTGCTTGCTAGCTTAAGGGCTGCCCCGTAGGGCGCGTGCCCAGCCAAAAAAGCGAAAATACCACGTTACGCCAAGAGGCCAAGGTGAACCGCATTTCTCGGCGCTGTGTTCAATTGGAGGCGGGAATAGCGAGTCGTGATTAATTCCAACGATCGAGAAGATTAAAGAAACAAAGCTTCAATCATGTCCAAGACAAACACAACTGCCACAGAAACAAGTGAAATGACAGCTGGGCAGGGCAGGCCGACAACGATTGTCCAAGCCGACAACAACTGCCGCGGAAATGTCTGTACAGTATCCGTAGAATCAGGGCTAATGGCCAGTTCCAGGTCTCCTCTCCGCAACACAGACCACATAAACTGCAACGGGTTTCCCTGTTGTCCTGGGTGGCACGCCCCACGGTCCTCCACATTCCCCCGCAGGCGCATCTCCGTCATCTTAGCGTAAGGTGAGCTTAAAACAAATCGAGTCAGTCCAGGTCGGGATTGGGATTAGGGCGCTGTTCAGAAAGCATGAATCGGTCCGGCTATAATTCTGTCTACCGAGGATCCCCACAACGTGGGGACCCGCTGCTGTATATTCATCTCAGCGAGACTGGTGCGGATAAGTTTGCGGATAAGTTTCCGGAAGGATGGCAATCCAGGGGCATCTTGCTCGTCAACTGGCCGTCCGCTTGCTCGATAGAATCCACTCAAAAGACTACCCCAGGCCGATTGCAGCAAGGGCCGCTGTTTGAGCAAAGCAAACTTTGCTCAACGTCGTTTCACCCTTACCAGTATGCTGTTCTGCGGAGCAATCATACGGAGGGTCCATATTGGAGACTTGTGATTAAGACAAGTTTTCAACATGCGGAGATGGCACGATTCTGAGACCATCAAATTGGGGATTGGTCCTCAAGTCCAATATCGACCCCATATCCGGTACTCCTCTTCTGTGCCCTGGAATTGAAAGTGGACCTCTGTAACGTCCTGGAATCCTTCCTTTTTCTGCGGAGGTTTGAACTTGGACGCGAAGCCCGTGAATGCCATCTTGGGTAGAACTTGTCTCGACTCTGGATTCAGCGACTTGTTCAGCGCCCGCACAGCGTTGTTGTGTTCGCACAATGGGAGGGCGGTTTTGAACCACACACAACGGATAGAAATGCCGAATTTCTTGGCAAGCTCTACCCAAATGGTCCTCGTGTCAGGATCAGCGTTGGTATTGTCTGCGCAATCCCTGTTAGCGTCGTGAGGGGACGGATGGGGTAACGGCACGGCACTGGGGAAATTGGGGAAACGCACCTATAGCGACCGAGGTCCCCTCTTGGAGATGCTCTCTCGCTGCCTGCACGCACTTGTCTCGAGTCTTGAGGAGGTCCTGGTTGATCCGCTCGTACCCTAAAGGTTTGAGGTATTTCCAGTAGAAGGTGCTCTTCCCGGCCCCGGGTGGCCCACAAAACAAAACGATGTCCTTGTCGTTATCCGTAGTTTTCTCAAAGACAATGTCGGAGTTCCCCGATTTGACCTGCTTGGGGAAAGGATGCTCGGCCAGATCGAAATCTCGTGCGAAACTCCGCGGCTTTTCGCCGAGGAAGAACTCCTCCGGCGTCCGGTATTTGATGCCTAGGTTATGTGCGAGATTCCTGTCCGAGCAGCTAAAATCCTTGGCCGTCGCTGCAACACCGTCCGCTCCCTTGCCCAGCGACGCTGTGCGTCCTCCTGCGTCGCCAACAAAGATGCTGTTCTCCAGGTCGACCTCTGCTTCAGGAATGTCGAAGTCGTCGCAAACTTCTTTCCACATGCCTATCCTTGGCTTTCTGTATATGTCGTGCTCAGTTGCAGCATAAACAGAAGTCGGGAGGTTCAGATTCGTGAGGATAGCACTGCACTTCTGCTTGAACTCGGTAACGCGCTTCTGGGCATTACCCTTGGGACCCTTGAATTTGGGGTCAAAGTGCAGCGTCAACCCTGCTTGATTTGACAGAACGACTACGCGGTAGCCATCCTCATATAGCTCCCTCAGTTGGCCAGGGACACTTTGATGCCACCACTTCCAGTCTGTTCCGTTGCTGGCATGCTTTTTGCCCGATGATGTCGCGATCAGAGTCGAGTCGAGATCGAACGCGGCAATTTTCCTTCTCTTGATAGTTTTATCTTCCTTTGTCTCGGGTTCATATCGGCCAACGAGGAGAGTTGCAGGCTTGTCGTCGTCGGGGCTTCGTTCGGTCCAGATCGTGGGGTCTTTTGGCTTCTGTGACGTCGGCGTGAAGAAATTTGCTACAGCAGTCTCTAGTTTCAGAGCAGTCAGTTGGCTTTCCTCGCGTGTGCTCGCAGTTGGACGGCTCACTGGTCGTTCCGCTCTGCATCTTTCGTTTGAGGGGCGGCGGAGAGACTGGCGCATTGGCTTTGCGCTTGCCTGGGGAGTTGCTTGAGACCATTGTGATCGCAGAAACAATGAGAGTGGCCGCATCGACGTCGATCGCTGGTGTTTGATGTAATGAAGCGGTATTCGTAAATGTCGCACGAGGTTTAATTGCCAAGCCTTGGCTCTGATTCACGCGCGTTGAGGAAACTCCAGCCTGACGCGAGATCACGTGCTCTTCCGTGCCTGCCAAGCTCTGAAGCTTTGGTGGAGCATCAATGCTCTGCAGCTCATCGCTCTCGATGAACTCTACCACTCCGTGATGACTTTTCGTGATAACTTTCTCATTGGTCTGTTGGAATTATTTGTTCCATTTCCATCGTACTAGTAACGATAATCTCGCCAACTACATTCGAAAGGGTATCCAAGATAGGATTGCATCGTGGCATCTCAGCCCCTCCATCAATCACAATGTACGAGCTCTTCCTCACAGCGCTCGTCGATGGCAGCAACTTTGGCGCAGCATGCGCCGTCTTAGGCGGCCTCTGCGGCATGAATCCATGGGAGAGCGTTCAGCGGGTGCTCTACTTCCACGGACCTCCCAGGCCTACAGGCATCTCCAACCAGGACTCCATCGACAAGCCCATACGTAAGGATATTGGGTTCCTATGGAAAGAGCTTCATCAGAACTTGACCCGACAATCGTTCATCGTCCAGACGCGGTACGAGGTGTTGAAAGATCGCGACATGGGTCCTAATGCGACTCCCATGGACTTGGATGCAACCCCCGGCATCCTACGATGGACCGACTTCCCCGATCCACCCCGTGGTCAGCCTATGCTCACCCAGCGGAAGAAGGTTGAGCTCTGGGATCAAAAGAAGCTTCCTTCAGTGATGCGTGAAAATAATCACACGTGAGTTGTGGTGTTGCTGTTTACGTGACCCCAGACTAAAGCGGCGTAGATTCAAGACGGAGACAATCGAGGAGGTCTACCGTTTCTTCCGCGAAGACGTTGAGTTTTGTCTAGTGCGACATTACCTCCTGCAACCGCTGGACAGCTATGTGCCGATGGAGGCGAAAGGACAGCCGTCTCTCCCATTGACTAGCCTCCCTCCCTGGGAGTCCCTTACGCCTGTCGACATGCAGAAGCGCTGGTTCCTCCAGGTCAAAGCACACGTGCTGCAAGACAACAAGCCCGACGAGATCCGAAAAGCCCAGGATCAACTTCTGGCGATCCGGGGAGAGCTTGATGGTGTCTTTGACTTCAGACCGATTGACCGTAAGGTGCACGACACAAGAATAACTCAGCGGGTGCAGGGCGTCCAGCAATTACCTCAGAAAGTGGTGATTGGAAAGACTTGAGCGCTTGGAACGACCTGAGCACTCTCTCAGCCAAAATCACAGGAGTGAGGCGCCCGACGGCACATGGGATGGCGACTGATTCGATTTGTTCGCTTTCTACACACCTCTGGCTGAATTGGCCTCACCGTGCAGGCCCCTCTGACGACGAGCGATCCCTTTACCTCAAACGATAGACCATACCCTGTACGATAGTCAATCTACGGCTTGCCTATGCATTATCGACTCTCCACACAATACGCCAGTGCTCGTCGTATGCCGATGACACACCATCCCCTCTTACTCACTCGAACCCGATCTTCCGACGCAATTGACTACGCTTCCTTGCGTCCCGCGGGCGTAAGCTGACGGTTTCTGCAACATAATTCGACTTCTCCACAAAGATGTGTCTGACAACGCCTCCAATATGTTATTGAACTGGCAGATTTTTAGAGGACTGTCCACAAGGCGTTACTTGCGGTCAAACTACTTCCCCATTAAGTCTTCCAAGCTTGGTCCGCATCTATCGTTTACTATTAGCGCCTTCATAGAGAAACGATAATGCAACCGGACTCACCTTGATGGATGACTGGGACTGGAATATCCTTTCTCGCCTCCTTCTTCAGCTTATAATCTGTCCCAAACCTTCTATCTCTATCCCCAACGTGCTTCTCAAAGTCAAACTGGCCATCCGCAGTGTAGCTCGTCATGAGCTGCGGCGGTCCAAGGGGCAGCTTATCACCCCTGTCCGTCTGCCATAGATGGTAGACTTTTCCATACAGATGAACAACTTGGTCCATCTCCCAATTCTCGGCGACCTGCCATGCAGCTTCCGGTACGGCACGGTTGGGCATGATGAGCATGCCGGACTTGACCTCGTAGACATGCGAATGCCATAGCTTGCGCTCATCCGTAGAGAGCGTCTCGTACAGCTTGGGGGTAATCATGTATTCGATGCCGATCAGGCGAGCATGGGGCTCGTCGGAGTCGTACAAGAGGCATTGCCGAACGTCTTCGTCTAAGCTCTGTAAGTAAATTGAGCATACCGAGTGCTGATAAGATGATGCGTACTCAGATGGGCACAGTAGTGGTTCGTCTCCACAAAGCGTTTAGGGTCATCAGCATACGCATGAAATGCGTTAAGATGAGCGCAAATATTCTTGACTGGTCGAAAGTCCTGGTCAAGTGAGTTGAGTGCGATGATACTGGTCAATCCCGAGTGAGAGCTCTAACCTGGGTCACTGTAGCTCCAGCAGTCAATACCTGGTTGGTAGCCGAGAGGGGCTTTCCCATGCCATGGTTCGTGACAGGGATATCGTTATCTTGGGATGAGGCCATTTTACGGTTCGGTGACGGTGATCTTGATGGTAGTCGAGATAAGATTTGCCATGGTCGTAATGAGACGTCGCAACGGCTGTTAAGAAAGCAACGAACCATCGTCCACTGACTGCACGATGGAGTTACGTCATAGATAGATCCCTTCCGAGATTGATCAAGATTGATGGAATGATTGTCCCTGCCCTACCACACGATTCGAAACGCCGGAGCGTCAGTATGACGACCCAATGACCTCCGAGTCTCGGCGCCGATGACCCACTTCGCCGGTCGGAAAACGGATCGGCCGGCAGAAGCTACTCTGGATCTCGGCCCTGTTAATTCGGCCCATTGAAAAGCACCCCTTAAGCTGTTCTTCTCCATACGGCTGCCTTATTTTTTCGTTTTTCACTGCAAAGTAATAAATCTGCGTGGTAGTTTGGTCCCGATTACATAGGTGGAGAGCTTGAGTGAATGTCACCGGTTCTGCAGATCACATTGAGAGTACGTGCTCCTTTCTTCGCAAGGACACCAGCACGACAGATCAGATGAATGTTATTTGCGGTATCATTGGTCGATTCTCATCTTTATACACTTTTCTTACTGACTGGTTTGCACAGTTGGGTACGATGTTTGAGATAGAGGAACACAAGCTTACTTAATGAGGCGTTTAGTCACCAGGTTTGGTCGAAATTGAGAGTGCTACATGATATGTACTAAGTCTCTTGTATCTCAGCAACACTGATGGGACATTGGGATTCCGGTTCGCAAGTATTTTCTGAGTTTGACACAATTCCTTTTAGTTTTCCAATTTTCTGAGACAACCATTCTATTTTACGCAAAATATTCCCAAGAACTAAGTAACCAAAACGGACCTTGTAGTCCCTGCCATCTACAATCCAAGAATATGCCTGCATATTCGTACCGTTCCTCTGGCCTACCTAGATAGACAAAAGAAAACAGCTGCATGCCATGCAGTACCGCATTCAATCTACCGTAGTGTCTCGCTTCTACACCACGGCTTCTTTCAGGTCGTCCAAGATCGTCGCCTTATTTGTCTGTGGGGGGAATCGCTGGTTGGCTCCTACTCAGAAGGCTTGTCAGTACGTTCAAGATCAGGATTCTTGGAGTTTGGAGACTCAGAGGACGGTACCTCGGGCTTGGCCTGTTTCCAGAACCACTCCGTGACAGCTTCCTCTCTTTCGAGCTCATCCTCAATGGCGTACATACTGCGAAGTTGAGCTGCTTCTTCCAATTTCATGATCTTGTCGATGAAGACCGGGTCGACCTCCCTTGGCTCTCCCTGAGTTCGCGCGAGAATCTCCTGAACATTGAGACTTGGGGGCGCATTCGCGAGTCGGGAGGTCATGGTGCCTGGTACAGCAAAGGCGCGATCCCAGGCATCGTACTGCCCACGCTGAGCAGCGTCACCAGGGACGCCGTGAGGCAGATTCGGGGGACTCATGTGAGAAGAGGAAACTGTGTTGAAGGTGTTAGCCGATGGATTGAGAGTAGACCACTTTCCGGGCGCAGTACTGTCTTGCTTGAGCTCCGTCGACTCAGACGAAGTTTGAACAGGAGGGGAGACACTGAAGTTGGGGACGGCTCCAGAACTGGCTTTCGAAGCCCGCTTCAATGCAGCAGGCGTCTGAGTAGGCTGAGGGGCTCTGGGGTCGGGTTGAGCGGAACGGGGATACATACCTGTCTCGCGATTAGCGTCATTGGACCCGGCAGGTGGGCAGATACCAGTAGGACCGTAGGAAGAAATCATCTCCAGTGGCCTGTTATACAAACACGCTCTTCCACGGTCGGCCTCGGTGAAGCCAGGAGGGACAGGTGGGAAGATGGTGCCGTCATGTCGCCAGTGGGAACCTGGCGGAAGTTGAGAAAAGGGACGACGGGGCTCCAGGTTCCGGCCACCCTCGGAAGAGTCGGTATACGAAGAGAGGTTGCCGATGCTTCTGAGTGAAGAACCCATCGAGCTTGGAGACGACTGGGCTTGGGCCGAGATGTCGGATTGAGTCCAGTGTTGGCTCAGTCCTGAGCTCACTTCGGGCACATGGGTTGATCGGTTGGGATGGGCGGGAAGCCGAGACTCGTGAGTATCCCTGCGATTGATTTGAGGGGTGTTAGTTTGGCGAGACATGGTGAGATGGTAGTGGGATATTGGCGTTGTTCCTTGATAGGTATCGGTAGAATGCTAAGATGGTTCTTGATGGAGTGGACGGAAGTTGCTGATGAAAGCAGTGATGAGATGAAAAGCTGCCAAGAAGCGAGGCGCAAGAGAAGATTATATAGCGACAGACATCGTAGGTTGTTCACAATGTGCTGTTCGGTGATTCTTTGACATATTCACTGTTCACTCAAGCACATGGGATGTGTTCTCAAGGACAAGGGGCTTTGGCGCTGGGTGACCGCACACTGTAAAGTCGATTAATGGGAACTCTGCAGTTTGTTCGTTTGTCATGCTGAAAATCTCTCTAAAAAAGCCTTTCTTTCTGCTCGATAGTTGTTCTGAGTTTAACGTCACATCACGTCTAAGAAAAAGCGGAGTTGAGTAATGAAGTTGCTGTTCGTGCTTGGCTGTCTAAAGAACAGACACAATCCTACTGCAACCTTAATCTTGAGTAGCTGCTGAAATAACTTGATAGGCTTCTTTAATTATGGTATACCGGTATTTCAACTCGCAAGACTGACGGGACGGGCGCGTGCATAGGCACTGGGGGCAAACCGCAACTGGACACTATGCAATAATATTGGGAAGCGAGGCAAGACGAGATCATTTGAGCCAAAATTGAAACGTATCTCTGGTGATAGAAGTAAGAAAAGCCATTGTAGCCAGCTACTGTTACATATCCAGTCAAGTCGACACTGGCCCTGGCACGATGGACCACGTCTCCCCGGTAAACACCAACGACCCATCCTGGCGCAACTTCTCTGGATCCACGTAAATCTTGAGCTCTACGCTTGGCTTGTCGACATTTGAGACTCGTGCGACCAGGTAGATGGTTGGGGATACCACCGGCGAAAGAGTCGTATTGGAGTTCTCTTGCATCTAGCGGTCGGGTTAGCGCTTCACAGGATACACATTGCTGACTACCGAATATGATAAGAGCTTACCCTCTGGTATTGTCGCTTGCTCATGTAGAACGGTGTTCGACAGTGTCCAGTTGTGGACTTGACCTCAATCATGTATAAAGGCTTCTTGTTCAGCCACGCCGTTCTGTCGAGGTAGCCTTTGTCCACCAAGTGCGCCGTTAATGCCCGCTTTCGATCAAAGTAGACAATGTCCGCTGTTTCTCTCCCTGTCCACGGTAGCATGTCTGAGTAATCAGGGTGAACAGTGACAAATTTTCGCATCTGGCTCTGCCAGTTCTCCCTGCTGAATCTTGGCAACGAAGGGTCCATCTTGGAGAGAAGCTCAAACACCTGCCGCGGTTGTTAGCCACCTGGTCGCCTGGGTAGTTCGCAACCCAACTGATACTTACAAAAAGCTCTCCGAGAGCCCCAACCTTCATGTCTCGCTGAAAGGGGCCTTGAGAGCGGAATCGTCGAGAGAACCCAACCTCGTCTTCATCGGCATCCGGAAGCGCACCGAATAGACCCGACATGTCGTAAGCGCCTCTGCTAGGGATCCTCGCTGTACTTGCAGCGGAGATGACATTGTTGACCAGCCTCAGGTACTCTGCCTCATCCTCGATGGTAGGTTCAGCAGGCCTTCCACCCAGCCCCTGGAATTGGAACGCAGAAGTCGATTGTACTGATGGTGAGGACCCAAAGACAAAGGCTGGCTGAGTGGCTGGTCTTGGCGGTGGCCGTCCGGCAGTTAGCCTGTTCGTTGCGCCCGCATTTGGCGTTTGTGGGCCGTGATCAGATGTTCTGCGGTTCTGACGGGGAAGTTCTCTCGTCGACGATGCTGGAGTAAAGAGTCGCCGTCCAGTGACCGAGGAATTCGACGTTGCGGGACTTCTTTGCCGCACCGGAAGATCTCCCCATCTGGGAGGAGACCTCATGTCAGCGAACTGATTGAAGACTGAGTCCTCGTCGCTTGAAATGTCGTCCTCGTGGATCTCTGGCTGCGCAAGGTATCGGGCGAGAAGATCCTCCTCAGCGTCGTGACCGATGGTGTCATCATTGTCGTCCTCCTCCTCGATATCCACAGCGGGCTCTTCCTCTCCACCCGACGGCTCTTCAGCGACGATCTCGCCCTCGACCTCTATAGTGTCCTCGTCTTCTTCGTCTTCTTCCTCCCCCTCCTCGCTCTCCACTGGAATCTCAACATCGACAATGCCCTCTGCTTCCAAGATCTGTGTCATGTTGATGATCGGGGCGTTAAGGACGGAGTTGACAACCTGAATTGCCCTGGAGCTCGCAGACTTGGTTTGGAGTGTTGCCGGGTCCGTCATCATCCACTCTAAGAAGCGTCGAGGGAGCGCCGAGAAGTAGCAGAATCCTTGGGTCTTAGGGTCGCGCGGAACATAAACCTTGAGAGCACCATCGTCGTCGCGCAAGTGAAGTTCACTTCTCTCCTGGACATAGACTAGGTCATGTCCATCTTGAGAGAGATGAAGTTCCGAGGAGATCCCGTCCGTTTCGTAGATCTCGGTGCGACAAAGGACCCAATAAAGCTCGGAGTTGTCGCCTATTATGCGAGGACTGTTGAAGTGTACGGCGATTCTAGAATTAGTGATTAGCAGTTTGGGGTTAACTCCTAAAGTAGCACACCTTACCTGTAAAGACCATCTGCCTTTTGTCGGATGTCGCGATCAGGGTACCGGAGTCTGTCCATTCGCCCACCCGCCACAGTCGAAATCTCCCTAACCACGGTAGATAGATATCTCCTCTCCATCCTAAGCCATGAAAGGAACGGCCTCAGCCGACGGACCTCATCCAGCGTAAAATCGAGAATCTTGGCTTGTGGCGCAAATATGTCCCCTAGAGCCTTTCGATCGGTGATGGCAAACTGCGTCCTACCGGTCTGTAATTTCACTGAACCATTGGGATACTTGACCGGAAATACCTTGCCAATGTAGATTGGCTCCTCATCAGGAAAGTCGTCTGCCGAGATCAACAAGGAATTGAGTGCCCAGATTGTTTCTTTGACAGCAGTGGTTGATGGTGAAGGTACTCGAGAGCCCATTTCTTTCAGCTCATCGTAGGCCATGTCGAGCGTTAGCTCTTGCACGCCAAGAAAGCTCACAAAGAAATCTTCCAAGTCGGGATAAAGATCGTTTAGCGCCACTCTTCCTCGAATTTGGGTGGCGCCGGACCAGAGGCATTCACTAGACGTATACCAGCGGCTCGTGTTACCCATGTTCACGTAGATCAAGGGCTCCTCCGCAAATGCTTTCCTGCGAAGATGTTAGCTCGTTGATATGTCAACCAAGGTGGGCTCCGTACTTCAGCTTCGTAGCATCAGTCTCAGTTAGGCCTCGTCTGAGGGAGTCGAGAGTGGTATAGAGGTCAATGATCCAGTCAAAGTCTTCGCTGCTCGTGCTCTTCAACTTGCGTATCTCGGCCAGATAATGGTTCCAAGAACAATCGGTAATACCGAGTGTTGTCTTAAAAAACTGCCTCAAAACGTCGAGATCACCTTCAGATCGATTAAACGTGGTTCGGTAGAGATGTTCGAGAGGATATGCAGTCTGCATGTCTTCCCGAGCATTCCAGAGGCACTTGTCCGGTGACGTCCATGTTGCTGGGTTGGAGTCGTTTGCAGGGACAAAAATGAGATCCCCATCGCTAATTACTTGTCTGCGATTGTTAGTTCAGATACTCTAGGATGCGTTCTAAGCAAATACGGACCTTGCTTCTGCCTGCGCATCAAGGAAACTCTCGGCCTCGCGACAGCGAGCATAAACAACCTCATAAAGGTCCAAGATCCTGGAATTACGACGAACTCCAGCTGCCGTATTGCTGTAGCGGATCGCTTTAAGAATGCTCAAGTAGAACTCGAGATCATCAGTGTCACCAACGCCCAGGTGGTCAACCAAGAAACCCCATTTGGCGCGGTAGGTACCCGCTGTGATGGGCTCGCATAAGTCGAGGAATATGAAGTCTTCGTCTTCAGCGTAGCGTACATGCTTTCCTTCGAGCTCAGGAAGGGGTAGGTAGGTCGTCGACAGTAGTTCTAACAACGTAAACTCGTCTCCACCTTTGCATACGACCTCCATCTCTCGCAGTTCGTCCATGATTTCTGGTGACTTAGTTACCGTTGCCTTCTCGAATTCCCAGACCTGTTGCAGCGCGCCAAGGAGGCACTCTATTCGATGCTGTTCGATGTACCGGAATACGGAGGAGAGTTCCAATTTTCTCCCCGCTCCCATCTGAGTGAGTCTCAGATGGCGACGCAGCGAAAGCCGTTGTTCCATCCATTCCACCCAGGACCACCTGAAACCCTGAGGCGTCGCCGGTTCTTCATCGAAGTAGTCGTCATGTATGAATGGTACCACAAAGCCCATTGCCTCCTCACTTGGCTTAAGAAGCTCACTTGGGCCGTACTCATCGTCCGTCGTGAGGTAGACATCCTGCCTGGAAGGTAAGCACGCTTTCATATCCTGATCATACACACGGTACTCTTCCAGGCCCGTCTGAGACTCTGCTTCTTCCAGCAAACCTTCCGATAGATACAAGAACTTCAAGTGGCTGATAGAAGCAGACAGGGCAGCCTCATCTGCTATAGGGGCAACCCGCTTTTTGAGGATCATAGAGCGGACGTCTTTCACAAGCGCCTCAATGACACCAAACTTTTCGAACAGGGCGCGTCGGTCGGGATTTCTTGCTGCATTTGGATCGACCAAACTCAAATCGAGATCATCAGGGATAGCGAGCTGCCCAGAGCAATGTGAATAGTATAGCGGGCAGCTGCCAGCAGAAACCCACTCTCCGTTGTCCAAAGGGATGAACTCCAGCTCCTTGACCCGGTCTTGGGTTGGTCCTAACGTCGCCGAGTCCTTGATCAATATGAGCGCTCTTGCTGCAAGCGAGTGCCATTCGTCATTCGTCGCTGGGTTCTTCATTCGGGAGGACTCTTGCTGCTTCTTGAGGTCACTTCCCACGCGAGCTATGATGTCCGAGCACGAGACGTTCTCCAATCCGTATGACTTCAAGAGGTTCAGATCTTCACGCGTGTACTCCTTGGCGAGGTAGATCTCTTCATCCATATCCATGAACAGTGGATCTCCTTTCTTGTCCCGCAGCCATGGTTGTAGACGGCAAAGTTTGTGAATGTAGTCAAGTCTCCCTCTACCCAGCGTACGAAGGACTTTGACCTCCTGTATTCTTTCCTCGATTCTGTGCAGAAGGCCTGACCAGAAGCTATCCCATGGATACGCATCACGTTGGGGAAGCCACCGCATCCATTGATACTGAAGAGTCGGATGTTTGCAAAACTCTTGGATGGCTTTGATGAAACAATCTGCAATACCATTCAAAAGCGCGCGATTCCTAAGAGAAGTTACTACTAGACCTTGACGGCTGGCTTCGGTGACAAAGTCCGTGTGAATGAGAAACTAAAAAGATCGTCTGAATCAGCTTGCTGTCAAGCCTTCATGTGGCTAACTGGTTTGTTGGGGGTGCTTCACTGACCTTGAATCCCATCGGGCGCATTGGTAGAAACGCAAAGACATCCTGGCTTTCGACAATTGGCGCAGAAGAGTCCGTCAACGGAAACGCCAGGACGACCTCTGCAGATGAGTCGGCGCGATCTCTTTCTTCCGAGTAGGTTCTGTTCTCGCTTCGAGGGATGTTCTCAGCGACATGTTTCGTGACATGATATCGTTTGTCTTCCACGTCTTCCGAGGTCGTCTTTCGAACTGTGACTGGGTTGCTGCCATGAAGGGAGTATGTCGTGGCACAAGTCAAGTTGCTGTCTTCATCGAAAAAGGATACTTGCACCCTGCGCAGCTTCCGGAGAAATAGTAGAATGGTATGTTGAAGGTCTTGGAACTGGAGTCTGATTGTTTCTCGCTGCCGTGCATCTTCATCGGGGTCGTCGCTCGTATGAAGAAAAAGCGTGATACGGGTTAGAGAGTCGCCGAGCGTTTCGTCCGTTTCCTCCCAAACAGGAGTGACCATGCCCAGACCAGAGTCTCCCTTGCGATGGGTAAAAGAGAAGGAAAAGTCGTGAGACTGAACGTGAACCTTCCAGGCGGCCATAAATACAGACTTGAAACCGATACCCTTCTCGCCGATGTAGCCTGATGCGCCGACCTTCGAGCTCTTGCCGATGGCGCAGATGGCGCTCAGGTTTTCATGCGTGAAGCCATTTTCATTGCACTCAATCGACACCTTGTCAGGTCGAATCTCAAACGACACATAAGGGTCTTGCTTGCGGGACAACGCCGTGCTGTAGTCGTTGTCATCGGCATTCTGTAGCAGCTCAAAGACGAATCTGGCATTGCTTGTGTAGAGATTTCTGGCTAGTCTAGTCCTAAGGTGAGCTTTCGTCTCCAAGATTGACCCCCAGCGAAAACTCGCTTCGGTCTGAGATGTCATACGTACGTCAAGACGGCGGAACCGATCATCTCATCCTTCCGGAGAAGGGCTTCTTCGACCTCGCGCCTAAGTTCAGGATTAATCGCCCCGATGCGCGCGAGCTGGTCTTCGCCAAGATAGCCGCGGTCTTTGGCTATCTCCCTCACTAGATCCTGAGCCGTGCGCTGGACCGGCCCGTCCGAGGGAGCGCCATCAGTGGACATTATGCTGTGCGGTCCTGTGGACCCTTCTGGAGACCCTGTAATTGTTTCTGGACGCGTTGGGGAAATCGAGATCTGCAGCAGAGGGAAACAAAGGTGAGGATGGAAACTGCTCAGGGAATGTGGCCTTATGGCCTGCGGGTTTATCAGCCTCTAAGAACAGCTGCGATGATTTGCCGACTCTGCCTGGAGAGATTCCTCTCGCCTCCTTGTACTGTGACTCGTACGAGGCGAAAACAACACATCAGAAGCGTCTAATCTCATGCAGGGGCATTCAGCTTTGGGCGCTGCAGACAAAGTGATTGGCTCCGCCCATCGCTAAGGTGTCAGATTCCCGCGATGATCCCGGTTCCGATGGCAATTGTCGTCGCTTTTCTTCTGCAGGGAGACGCGTTTTCTTGTCGCGAGAAAGTGAGATTTTGTTCCAATCGGGCGACAGGTACCGCGAGTTCTCCAGAGGTCAACAAGATGCGCAACCAGTGATTTTCTTCAGCGGCAGAAGTATCTCGGTCGTCGAACGCTTTCTCTGCGAGACGATAAAACATTCTGGGGTAGACCCATGATCCCGTCCCGCTACCGTAGTGCTCGCAATCTTTGCATACACCATGTTAGCGACGAATGCCTGATCGGTGAGTGACAATTGCTTATTGAAGCTGTTTTGCAGTTACTCTGCTCGAGGTCGTCGCTGTGATTGGGTGCGGCACAATGGGACGCCTGGCAGTCACTCATCGCAAGATCAATCAAGTCCCACAGATTAACCATGTATTCTCCTTTTTGGCCCGAGCTGAATTGTACCTTTTCACGCCACATACGCTCACCGAACGATACTTTTGCTCCTTCCGGTGTTCACAACCCTCCCTCTCCACCTTGGTGTCGTATCACCTCCAAAAAAAAAATGTAACGATAATGGGCAGCCTAGGCGGCAAGCATGCCAACTAAGAAAGACTTGACGTTGGCAATCTTCTGGGTTGCCTCGCGCAGCTTCTCGGCATTATTGGGATCGGGTGTGAAGTTGACTGGAGGAACGCGACGAGTCAAAGGGGCAGGTGTTTCCTGGGCCGGAGGCTCGGGAGACTTGGGGGCCCATCGACTGGACTTCAAACCAACATCACGTTCCAGCCCGTTCTTAATGTCTAGACGAGTCAGATCAGCCATCAATGTTACAGCGGGTGCTGGTCCAGTGTCCTTACCAGATTCAAAGCTGGGTTTGCGAGGTTGAGTCTCTTCAGGGCTATCGGGCGCAGTTGGAATGGTAGTCCAGCCATCGCCAGCAACAACGGGCTCCACCATTGCAGGCTCGACATCAGGTTGGACATCGGGCTCGACGGAGAACTGAGAAGCGCCGTCTTCGGGTACAGAGACAAGACCGAGAGTGGTCGAGGAGTCAGCAGGGGCTGAAGTAGACTCGGCATGAAAGGGACAGCTTGTCTTGCCACCCCAGAGCTCCTTGAGCAATGCAGTGTGCTTCTCACGAACCGAGTTGTCGTTGAGATTGATGGCAGGGCGCTGGAGAAGCGTCGACTCCAGTAGCTCACGGCCCTTGCGACGATCGCCGACGTTATCCTCACAATCAGTGCAGCTGGCGCAACGGATCTTGGCCAAGTCTGCGAAATCGATCCCGTTAGTAGCGACGTCACGCTCGACGCTGCCACAAGTCCCAAAGAAGCAGACACAGGCGCCACGGGCGTTGTCACAGACGAGGCGCTGCTTGGCGACCATGTGAAGTTTGCCGCAGTTGAAGGTTAGGCTGGGCGACTTGTGCGGGGCGCACAGGGCAACGGTGATGCTCTCAAGGCACATTTTGGGGATGAATTGGCAGCTTTGTGTGATGATCGAGGTGATAGCACGGGTGCAAACTAAGAGTTGCTCCAATGAAGTGAAGTGGATGAGTGACGAAGAGCCCCTGTGGTTGGGCGGGATGAGGATGAAGAATTCAGACCTTCTTGGAGGTTGAAGGGGAAAAGAGGAAGTGAAGATGGAAGGAATCCGACAGGAGATGAAAGGGAGAGTGCGTGACCCCTAAGAGTTTAGGTAAGGCACTGCAGGTGCGGGAGGCAAATGGGAGGTAGGAGCTGGCAGGCACTGGGAACGAGCAGTTGGCAGGTGCGAGCCAGGCAACAAGAGAAACACGCCGAGTAAAGTCACGAAGAAGGCGGTGGAGCTCAAAAGGTCTGAAAGCGAGTGCAGGTCTTTGATTTAGGTATAAACGTGTAACTAAGGTGCGTACCTACCTACTTGTACTTAAGTAGGTATAACTTCATGATGTAGTTAGTGAGAAACCGGTTTGATCAAGTATGCTTTGTAGACAATTTGCAGGATCCAAGTAGTAGCTCATCCATCAACCACTTATCCTAACTTTGAACATCATTCTATGTATCATCCTCCTCTACCCGAGTAGGATCTGTTTACACTCCGGTCCTGGTGCACATGACTTGGCGAGGGCCGAATCCAACACCTGTCCAATTCCCCGTCGTTCATATATGCCCTCTTTCTTGAGAACGTACATAATCCAGAACAGACTCCAGTCTTCTTCCATATTCTTTGACTCTTGGGGCAGCGGAAGGGCCGAGCCAGCTATTAGTTGATGAGAGTACGACATGAGTACACACTCCGCTTCTATGCCAGCAGTGTGTGAAGCAACATTATCCAGGTGCAGAGACCCCACAAGCTCACCATCCGGAGACAAGAGGGGAGAGCCTTTCACGCTCTGCAATGGGCGATTATGGTAAGGTAATTGTTTAGATTCCGGACCCTGTCCCGACTCCAAAAGCGGCGGAGGACCAGTGATAAGGCGGATGGTAAGCGTCTGAAAGTAGAGAAGATGGTATTTGGGAAAGGTTCTGTTTTTCATTAGTATTCTTCACCATAGTAATCGTCTCGATGGTGTCATGAAGTAAAAGAAGTGCTTACGGTATCTCAGGGACGGGGCCTCTGTTCGCTTTTCTGAGAAAGCCAATCGCCATCTCAGCCTTCTCAATCCTCCCGTCCACCACGTCGCGATCTTCTCCACTGCTGATTTTCTGGACCTTGGAAGCAGTAGCATCTCGAAACTCGAAGTCAAACTCGTCTTCGTGGAGTGTAAACGTCGTACGGCCATCTAGCCCCTTACCTTTGCGTTCAAGTGCTTCTGCCGCTAAAGGTTAATGACATATATCTAGGGCGATTAGTGAAGCCGCACTCACTTGATTCGCGGTGACCCTGCCAGCTATACAGCATCATCCACGCGGCCGCGTCTCTTCTCTCGGAAGCCATCTTGTCAAACTCAGCTTGACTGTTGATGAGGTCGAGGTCGTATAGGTTTGTAGGGCCTCTCTCTTGACGGTGTTGCTGGCCCCTTCGGAAGCAAGGCTGTGGAAAGCTAGAGCCATGCCCTGAGGCCAGAGCCAATGGGCATGAATACCAAGTGGAATGTTCCTTCAGACTTTTGACGACTTGCGTGCTGAGTATGTGAGAGTATCGGTCCGCAAGTTGCTCAATCCTGCTGGGGGCGGCGTACTCATCAATACACTCAACGTCACTTAGGCCACCGCATCGTTCCCAGACGTTCCACTTTATGAAGGTCTTTTCTTGTATCCAGCGTAACAGGATCTTTGATGTCTGCCTGCTATCGTCTCGCCATTGATGAGTCTCGCGAGGCCAGGTTATGCCGCCCGACCAGCCTGCCCACGAGTAACTCGCAAACCCGGGCCTTCTTCGCATCATTCCATCGGTCGAAGTAAAGAGCAGGGCCATGTCAAGGTAGTAGACTGGAAGACCGTCCACATACCAAGAGGTCAGGGCAGCGCTAAACGGCCGTAGAATTCCCGACAGGGCCCGAAGAGCGTCGCCATCGTCCCGAAGCATCCGACTCGAATACTTTTCACAGAATTTCTGGTAGGCTTGCCATGTTTCCAAGTTGCCACTTTCACAGCCTGGAAGACGACTGATTCTGACATTGTCTGGGTCTACCCAGTCCGATAGATCGGCAGCAGTCTCCTCACACCAGTTGGCTTCCATGCAGCGGAAATACACTTGATCATTAATGAAGAATAGTGTTCGCCGAGGGAGAACAAGCTCCTGGAGTGTCCATGCCCTCTGGTTGTAAACGGTGTTTTTCAGGTGCCAGTCGATACTGTGGGTGATTGCGATCTGCATCTTTGAGTTGAGCTGAGCAGTGTGCTGAGGAGGCTGCCTTGAGCCAGGCCTGACTCCCGGTATCCCTGCTTGAGCATCTACCCCCGACCCTGCCACTATTCCAAAGTAAGAGCCCTGGTAGATTGAGTTCATGATTTGAACTCCAGCCTTGACATCTCGCGAGTGATCCTGGATAAGGCAAAGCGTGTCTACCCAAAGATACCTCTCGCCCACTGAACGAACAAAAGCTATGGCATCGGAGATAGTTTGTGGGAGGCCTGGCAAGATAATATCAAGAGAACCCGGTAACTGAAGGTACTCAAAGTTGTCCCGGCGGAGCTGAAACGTGGGTGCTTGGCCCCC
This sequence comes from Fusarium buxicola, assembly GCA_014899095.1. Classification (NCBI taxonomy): domain Eukaryota; kingdom Fungi; phylum Ascomycota; class Sordariomycetes; order Hypocreales; family Nectriaceae; genus Fusarium; species Fusarium buxicola. The sequence goes on from JAAVUK010000497.1 coordinate 72,333, forward strand.
TACGTAGCTCAGCGTTACGTATCTGGTTTCCAAGGGCATACTCTTAACACATTTCATCTCGAGGTCGACGAGCCGAAAGTTGGACGTGTACTCTTCATGTATGTACATCGTCCTGAACTTTCGGGTTCTCTAGAAGTCTTGCCATTAGGCTGATGGGATCAAACTAATGCATTGGCTTAGCTACTCACAAGGTCTAGGGGAATATGGAAGCAATTGTTTCCATGGGTTTCCTCGCATTGCTGCAGCCAGAAACGAACGAGCGAAGGTGAGATATGTTCGTCTTCAACAAGCCTAGCGGCATAAGGTCCAAGCTCTGGCTTCAGTTTGTTGGTTCTATCTGCAACAAACATGATTCGTGCTCCGGGCAGTGGCGGATAAGATAGTCGAAGGCAATGTTCTTCCGGGAAGATGAGGATGCGAATTGGCTCTGCTTGATGTGTCCCATATCCCGGCACCTTGTCGCCATTGGTCTCATTGCAGACTGTTGATACTAGCTGGCAGAGCGGGCAATCTTGTCTTTCTTGAAGCTCTTCCGGAGTGCCCAGCAGGTAGCCGTCATCATCGAGATTGAGAACATTCGTAAGCTCATCGCGGGAGGGCAGTCTGCCATCGTGAGCTCCTATGCTACGGAGCTTCCAGCAGAACTCTGTGCACTGAACCTCGTCCATATCTTTTGCCAATGATACCGTCGCACTGGAAGCAGCGGGAGGTTGACGTTAGGACATCGGCGCGTCTTGAAATGCGAGATGAAGGTCGACTGGATTGCTGATAAGCTGACGCAAACAGCCGAGGCGGGGATTCAATCATCCGTAATCCTCGTTTTAGGCAAAGCTCGTAGATAGCGCTGACCACCTTCCGTGAGATCCGGCATTGATCTTTGTGCGGAGGACGTGGCGTTTTTTTCTCTTTCGGTAATATTAGGCTGTTGGTAGTTATACCACGAATCACCTGGAATACGAGCCCTTTTTGAATTTAGTTTGAACTAGCATGGAAGAAAAGAAATTGTAAAAGAAGAAGAAAGAAAGAAGAAGAAGAATTGATGTTTTCTATCTACGGGTTGAGTGGTGAAGGTTTTTATCTTGCATAAGATTAGTTGAGGTATGAATGCAATGATACATTGTGATGCAGCTGGGAAGTTTAATTGAGATCAGTTGGCATGTCGACTCCCACCAGGCAATTTGTGCTTTAGCTACTGTATTTATTTTACTGTGTGTCTTTGACGCATCCAACAATTGCCTTTTAGATATAGTAGATGAAGGCGGTAACCCTAGTATTCGTTAGGCATATTGCTGTTTGAATAATTACATGAGCGAAGAAAGCTATCGTTTGGGTGGGAAAATGCCAGTTACATGTAAGAAATGAAGAACGAAGCGCGCCATTATCATATTGAATATATAACTAGCTACGGGGTGTATAGTTGCAGCGTAGTTTAGAAAACTCAATGAACACAGAATAGTTCTACGAGGCAAAACCAGTCCGGGACAACACAAACAATTAAGGTCCCTGACCGTATCTCATTGAAAGTATCAGGTACCGACTAGAGGAGAAGCAAACTTGCTGTGTATAGCGGACGACAACCTTGTAAAGTGAGCGAATGTTTTTGGTTATCCAAGGAACATCAGTCACTGAGCTCAGTTTATCCATGCTGCTGCCAACAGTTGGCTGATTTTCTTCATTAATTGCCCCATCAGAGTGTAAAAAGAACCTAAGAGCCCTTCAGACATTGTGGAGTGAAGGCAAGGAAGGCAAAGGGGAGCACCAGCCTCTAGATACGGTCGCATCCAGCGCTGTGTCTCTAACGGTCGGTTCCTGATACCCTCGGTGTGACAGAAGAAATCGAAAGACGTCAGAGTAAGATTTATTATGGAGAATGCCAGAAGGATTAGACTATCATCTGATCAACGACTTGCACCTTGGCAAAGTGGCTAAGCAAACAGGCAGCTGAATTAAATACTGGGTCCTCTCCAGACCAAGACAAACTCGCATGTTGGAAGTCGGGGTAAACTGGACCTAGTCCACTAGAATTTTCCGCGAAGTTCGGGCTTGATCTGGACCGCGTTCGCGGTCAATTGAGTTCTTCTAGGCTGGGCAACTTGTCATTCTGCAAACAGGTTTGACAAGCACGAGTGAATCGTTTTCGCCTGTTGGCCATTCGGACGCTGCTGAATTGCCATTCCAGCACGCGTTGAAGATAACCTTATCTGGCAAACTTGGTTTGGTCTTGGCTTGCAGACTTCTGTTGTTCCGACAGTTTGCTAAACTGGGCGAAAATCTGCGTACGGTATTGATCATCTGGGGATCAGTGATATACAGGCAACATTCGGCCATCCCCGAGTTAAGCGCGATCAACAATACTTCATGCCAAATCTGCACACACCTGAAATGAAGGTTTGACGTCAAGCGCCATGTTTTGTCGTGAGACGGTGACGCACGCCCAGACTAAGAGACATGGCGCCAAGCAATGCAGAGAGGCTGGTCCAAGCCTGTCCATCCCGTCTTTCTCGCGTGAGTGCTAGTCATTTAAGCTTAATCGGCATTAAGCAGAAAAAAAAGCCGGCTTTATTCTGGCTGCTACAGCGCCTCCCGGCTTAGGGACAGGGGTATCGTGTTGTCGATCGCTGGAGTTAGAGTGGCGTCTGGCGCTTGGCAGACGATTCAGCGACGTCGGATCCAAACCGGTTTCCGTGCGGCTCCGTGGAAGATGCGAAGTGACTCGGTCAACTCTGAGATTGAGTTCAGCGTTGAGAGTTAACTGATATAAAGTGTCACAAGGAGTCGGCATCCCGCATGAAGCAAACCAGTCAATGAAAGTGTACATATATGTTCCTCATTGCCTCATTGACTGTCTGAGCCGTCTTTTTTCCTCGACGCGTCAGCATCCCAGTCTCTCAATCTGTTCATCCCGCAGGACGGACCCATTAATCCTGTGAGGCAGCAGCATCAAGAGCTTTTCCAGTCCGTCACGTCCTGAATAACGTCATCAGGCGGGTTGCCGAGACTGGGGCTCACCGAATTCTGAACCGCGAGCGGCCAAAGAGACTGCGTCGTTCCAGACGATCATCTTGGCAGCAGCCATGGCGAGCTCCACTCCTCCACAGTCAACCTTCCTTCAACGGTCACTCGATTGCATAATAAAGTGTCATGATTCTTGTGGTGCTGTTGCTCAATCACATATAATAATGGGGCTGTCTCCATCCATACCCTCGATATGACCTATACCCCAAAGTACTGGCTTCCCATCATCCTTGTTGAATCTGGGGCCCCATACTCCTCCCCAGACCCAGCTCAGTATTAGCACAACGGTCAAAAGACCCCCAACATTACCTCTGGCTTGAACCGTCAACTCATCATTAGCAATCTCGTCTCCAGGGTTGAACAGCTGGCACAATGCCGCCTCCACGAGTAGACGACGAGGCTCCTTACCAGGAGGACATTTCCAACAGCCACCGAAACTCCAGCAGCAATGGTACCCATGATGAAAAGATGGGCACTGGCGACCGTAGGGTGTCTACAGCTGCTCTCTTGCGCAACCCCTTAGTGGGAATGAGCCGAGAGCAAGTTCTCGCTGATGTTGATGCCTTCGTTGATGAGAAGGGCCTCCAAGAGCACCGCGAAGACTTCCGCAAAGGAGCCCTCGTCGCACAGGTGAACAATCAGGCGGGCGGCTTTGAGCAAATCGACATGCTCAGTGAAGAGGAGAAGGCGATCCTCCGAAAGGAAGAGACTCATCGCTGGCACCAGCCTTTTGCGCTATACTTCCTCTGCACTTTGTGTGCAGGCTCAGCCATTGTACAGGGCATGGATCAAACTACCACGAATGGCGCGCAGGTTCGTTGTCCCCAAATGTGTTAATCTACTTGGTCTAACAAAGAGAAGGAATTTTACTTTGAAGAATTCAACATCACCAATGTGTGGATGAAAGGATTTACTAATGGAGCTCCATACCTCTGCTCAGCCGTCATCGGGTGTTGGACCAGCCCTATTCTGAACAAGTGGACTGGACGTCGAGGAACTATTTTCATCTCATGCCTCATATCGACAGTAACTGGGTTCTGGATGGCGGCGACCACATCGTAAGTCTCATTCTTTCCTGGACTTGGACGATCTGTCACTGACGCTTCTTAGCTTGGGAAATTTCCTTGCTGCTCGTTTGATGCTCGGTTTTGCTGTTGGTGCCAAGTCTAGCACTACTCCGGTCTATTCCGCAGAGTCTACACCCAAGAACATTCGTGGTGCTCTTACAATGATGTGGCAGGCAAGTATACTCTAGATGAATATCCTCGAATTGCTAAGCTAAACGGCCCCAACTAGATGTGGACTGCCTTTGGAATCGCACTTGGTTTCATCGTCTGCGTGGCATTCCAGAAGGTTACAATCATTGGTGGCCCCACCTCTCCATGGCGGTGGATGATGGCATCAACCTCTATCCCTCCATTGATAGTTATGCTTCAAGTCTACTTCTGCCCCGAAAGTCCTCGCTGGTACATGGAAAGGGGCCGTTATGACAAGGCCTACCGATCGGTGCGGCGTTTGCGTTTTTCTCCTGTCCAGGCGACCCGAGACATGTACTACGCCTACAAATTACTCGAGGTTGAGCGTGGTCAACGAGAGGGACGGAACTTGATTAAGGAGTTCTTTACTGTTCGTCGAAACCGACGCGCGGCTCAAAGCGCATGGTTTTGTATGGTAAGTGGCTACTCCCACTGCTCCCACCCGTCGGGTTACGAACCACCTGTCTAACGCCACTTCTAGTTTATGCAACAATTCTGCGGAGTCAACGTTATTGCCTATTACTCTACGTCAATCTTTCGAAATGGTGGTTATGGTCTGTCCGAGGCTCTCCTCGTCTCTATGGGCGGTGGCATCATCAACTTCCTCTTCGCCATCCCCGCGATTTACACCATCGACACTTTCGGCCGGCGCAATCTACTCTTGGTCACATTTCCACTGATGGCCATCTTTCTGTTCTTTACTGCGGGAGTGTTTAAGATTGATGAGGGCAACCAGTTCAGCCAAGCACGTATTGGCTGCATCACCACGGGGCTGTATCTCTTCATGGCGGTCTACTCGCCTGGTCTCGGCCCAGTGCCGTTCACCTATAGTGCTGAGGCATTTCCTCTCCATGTTCGAGATATCGGCATGGCGTCAAGCACAGCTATCACCTGGGGTTTCAATTTCATCATTAGTCTTACATGGCCGCCGCTGAGTGATAAGATAACGGATACCGGAGGCTTTTGTTGGTACGGAGCCTGGAACGTGTTTGGCTGGATCTTCTGCTACTTCCTCCTTCCTGAGACGAAGAACCTGACCCTCGAAGAGCTGGACAATGTCTTCAGTGTGACCAACCGAGAGCATGCCGGGTACTACACCCGAAAGCTGCCCTGGTACCTCAAGAAATACGTCCTACGCCAAGACGTTCCACCTTTCCCTCCACTCTACGAGTTCGCGGCCAATGATGGACACTATCCAAAAGAAAAGCCCTCTGTGCGCCATGCGGAGGGAACCACTGCAGCTACTCTGGAGACGACAAGGCTGTAACTGGACGCAACCAGGCCAGAGTTTTAGCTGGCTGCCAACTGTTGAAGTAAGAATTATCCACACATTACAACAGGTTATCGAATATGACTTGGCCCTAATCGAATAACGGGCTGGGGTTGAGAGATAGCGTAATAATAGGATAAGGAGTATGAGTTAGCGATTGGGAAGACTATCGATTCTCGTATGAAACCAGTCAATGCCATCCAAGCTCTTCTTACTATCGTTTATGCTAGGCTGTGCCGGTGGTGATCTAACGAATTGTGTAATACGTGAAACTCTTTGTCTTGGACCTCGCGTCATGGCCGCCGTTGTGAACTGAATGTCAAGCACCGAGAGTCAGTCTGAAAGTTGTGATTCATCTAGCGAAACTCTTACTTGAAGCTAGGAGTGTTCAGTTATGAGTGACGGATTCGTAAGGAACGCAGACATAAACCCCTGGTCGTAGATTTTGGACATTAAGGCTGATATCAGATATTAAAAACTGAATATGTTCTGGGTGGGTAGAGACTGAACATCAAAGTAGCACAGTATGACTCGATTTCGGCGCATTCTGTCCAGTGATTTGTTTTGGATCATTGCGGATACTCTGATGAAAGTCGACTTTCGGGTTTCAATATTTCAATAGATCCGAGCGACTAACTCCTCAAATAAAAACAGCTGATAATTCTTGCCCCAATGATCAGTCTGGATGGGCATGGATGATAACAGTTCAATGCCAAACTCCCCGCATTATTCATCACATGCATCCCGTCCTTGCACATCTACCCTTGTGGAACCATCTTCAGGTCCCAAGACTTTACGTCTTGAGATACTCACAATGACCGCTTTCTCCTAAGCACGTCGCGTCTTTCGTACCTTCTTCAGAAGGTCTCTCCACCAGCTGCCGTTCCACTTGTGATCATCTGTCGTCTCACGCTCCTCAAACTCTCGACGTCCCGTGACCAGGTCGACTTCAGCCGGGTTGTAGATCTTAGTCTTCTTGAAGAACTTCCACCAAAGCATGTTGAATATGAATATCGCGGTGCCAAGATACTTGAGGATAAACTCATCCGCCTTGAAGTGGGGAATGAAGGCATCATAACCTGCAAATCGGTGCGAGTCAGCCTTGGATCCAACGCAGAAATTGGAAGGTGGGTTGGGACATACCGCTGAATACAATGACAAGCAAAGAGATGAAAAGAGAGTAATATGCTCCCCAGGGTTGCAGAGGACCCACGTAAGGTAGGCTGTCCAGAGCGACGCCCTGCGCCTTCAACGCCCTGCGGAAGTAAATGTATGACACTAGGATGGCGATCCAGTTCAGGACGGCAAATATTGTAACCAAACTGACGAGGTATTCAAATATTTGGCCAGCGCTCTTGCTCACGTTCAAGTATCCCAGTGCCACGAAGACAGAGGCGGCGATACAAGCGTATAAGGGATTGCCGCCATCAGTGGCTTTGGCGAAGATCTTGGGTGCCTGTCCGTCCTTTGCCAGGCCATACAGCGACCGTGAGGAGCAGTAAATGTCTGGTCCCCAGTTAGCAGTAGAATTTTTTGTCTTTGTATAGTAATGCCACGCACCTGAGCTAGAGGCACTGAAGGTGAAGATCAGAAGACTTGCGTTGACGAAGTCTCCCATAGCATCAACCCCCGCCAACTTGAACGCGATAACAAATGGGGATGCATCTAACATGGTTATCAGTCCCATTGAAAGTTACACCAACAAGATAGGGAGGGCAATTACTTCCATCCGTCCCGGACTTCGTGGCACCAATCAACTGCTTATTATCATACGGCACGGCCATTCCCAAGGTCAGTACACTGAGAATGTAAAAGATCGAAATCCGCCAGAACGTTTGTTTCACTGCCCTCGGGATGTTCTTGCGAGGGTTGGGTGTCTCGCCAAATGTCATGCCCACGACCTCGGTGCCGGTATACGCGAAGCACGCCTTGCACATGGCTGCCCACCAACCCAAGAACCGACCCTTGTTCCCCTCGGCGAGGTAAGTAGCAAAGGCGCCCGGTTTCTGCCAATATGTGAAGCCGACTCGATGGTGATTGGGGCCCCCGCCGAGGGCAACGACAAGGCAACCGATGATGAGGACGGCCATGATGAGGACTTTGGCGCAGCTGAACCAGAATTGCATTTCGCCAAAGTGCCTAACATTGACGAGCTGGAATTCTGTTAGCTGATGAAGGAAAACGGGTTGGGAGCTGGAAGGGGGCGTACGTTGGACGCAATGGCGGCAATGCTGAAGATTGTGATCCAAATGGCCACGTTAAGGTCCGGTCGCCAGTATTGAACGACCAGGCCGCAGGCTGTCAGGTTCGTCGGCGCTGTAACGATATACTTGAGGAAGTAATTCCATCCCGTCGCAAAACTAGAACATGGTTATCACTACACCCCAGGGCCGGAGTCGTCGAGGCTGCTCTCACCCCAATGCTGGATCAACCATGCGCCCAGCGTAACCGCTAAATCCCTTGTTCATGGGTAGGAACGCGGCCATCTCGCCAAGCGAGGTCATGACGAAGAACACAGCCAGGCCAACGAGCAGGTAAGAGATCAAGGTCGAACCTGGTCCACCACGGGCGAGAGACGTCCCAGTACCGATGACAAGACCTGTTCCAATGGCACAGGCAATTCCGAACATAAAGACTTGATGGGGCTTGAACTCGCGTTTGAGCTCCTGCTCCTCCTGCTGGTTCTCTCCATTGGGCTCATTTTCTAAGCTCTTGGCATCGGCCTTTTCCTCGTCCATGTTGAATCTTGGTGAGTAAAAGAAGGGCAAGGAATATGAAAAGTTGAAGGGGCGCAAGATGGGGCCTAGTCGGGCGTAAATCGGGGGAAGAAAAAGTAAATTTATGCCTCTTGAGGCCACATACAGTACTGTACTTCAAACCTCAGCCCTAATTATGCATCCTCGCGGTTTCTCTCAACCCGCAAGATCCCCAACGTCAGGTCCACCGGATCACGGTAATATGCAGGTGTTGGCAGGCGGAGCATTGACTATAGAGCGTAATGATATCATGGACGAGGAGTCGTTCATCACCAGGTTTCTATAGTAAGTTGTTCGTTCGTAAGAGGGTGGGGAAGTGGTGGAGGCAGAATGATAAACTTTTGCAGATGCCAGGAGGCATCGGCTTGTTACTCTTGGGCTAGGGAGAGATTCAAAGGTTTCAACATGCGTATGTACGCAAGTCTCCTGAATCATGTCTAAGAAAGGTTTGTCGTACGCAAAGTAATGAAAGAAAAATGAATCACCCCACGGCACAAGGAACAAAGTCTGGTGAAAGTCCGTCAGGGAATGATTCCTAAACTGAGCATCTTATATTGTAGTTTCATCTGGGGCCGTGACAGGAATTTTGTTTTTAAACACGGTGGATAGTTGAGAAAATCATCAGTGACCGTCCGTCAATGCCCCTTTGCTATGTTCCAGCCCAAGCGGCAAGTATACGGCTGGCTCCTCCCCAGCGGCGCTATAGGAAGATCATTCAAAGTCAGTTCGCTGTATTTCTCATCAAGTAGTCTCGATGTCAATTGCTCTGGAGCGACTCCATGTCCCCAATGCTCGGGGAACCTCGACCATGGCGACCTTGTTTCTGTCGCAAGAATCACCCCAACCTCGCACGCTCTCGACACGAATACGTGGATTTCGTCAATCTCTTATGCAACTGTGGAGGGACACATCGCAAGAGGTATCATGCGATCTACGATCAATAGGTTGGGGCCGGCAAGGAGTTGGGTTTCTCGTTTTATTTTGCAATGTTGCGTTGATAGCCCTGATCGTTTTTCTTGTTCTCCGCTCCACCGGGCGGATTTATATTGAGCCACAGCCCTGCCAGCCGAACAACAATTTCAGCCCTTTTCAGGGCAACTTCAACTGGCGGGGACCCAAAGACTTCTTCCAAATCACTTTGAAAATGGAGAATTTACGCTTCACAGAAGCCAAGCTGCTCGATGTAGCTTGGAGTCTTGTAAGTATTTTCGTCCTGCTGACCCTCGTCAGTATCTCAACATCGACCACTGCTAAGAGTTTACTTGTACTAGATGGTCGGCCGAGGGGGGCAGGCAATCCTGGCCTTCATTTCTTGGAGGGCCTTTTCCGATTACCTTGCGGCCTCAATTGCAACACAGCCCGCCACTTATACAACCGTGTGGCTACTCAAATTCCATACAGAACCGTCTATCATATCCATCTCGCGCCTCGCACGGCAGTTCGTTTCCTCACGCGGCCTCGCTTCGAGAACTGCCATGCTGTTCAGCATTTGGGTAACAATATTTGTTCCCATGTTTCCCACATTTACTGCCTCCATGACTGGGTACACTGCCGCCAACAAAGCGTACGTGGATGTCGCAGACCTCGGCCCACCGTTTGTTAGCTCTATAGCTGGGAACACTGCCACCAGCGACGCATACGTGGATGGCGCTGACCTCGGCCAATTCCCCTTTTCCACCGTTTTCCCGATAGCTTACATGATCCATGACGGAAAAAGAATCGATTTGGAGGATAATTATCACGTACCTTTCCGAAAAGGTGACAATGACTCTCAATCCTCATGGAAACAACACCAATCAAAATTAAGTCGCAAGCGACAGCGAGGGCAGTGAGCCGATGTTACTTGTTTTTGATGATACATACCTCCCCGGGGCACGGTGTACATCATCCGACAATGAGAGCTCGACTGAGTGTTCCTTGCAATTCAAGGTCTCGGAATGTAAGAAGATGTCTCATTGATCACGCCACTCCCTTGATAATCTAACTTGGGGTTACCCAAACATATAGATGTACAGAATTATGGGTTTTATGCTCCTACGAAGAGCAATACTACGAATGGAACCACATGGAACAACAAGACTCTTGAGGGACCGCCACTTCGAATCACGTCTCCCTATCTTCCAAATTCAGCTCCTTCTTATTTCGATCGAACCTTGACGAGAACGACCTCGATCTTGAAGCCGAGGTTCCAGACCGCTCAATTTCCTACTCAAGCAACCCCTTCCAGAACAAGTCAAATCTGATGTACGACGTGTCAGGGAAAGCTTACAGTCTCGCCCAGTTGAAAAATGCTGGTATCTGTCAACCGGTTCGAGACGTAAGTGAATTCCAAACTAAGTTTTCATGAGCTGCTCCGCCATCACTAACGTGGGGTGTTGTTATCTAGCGATATCCATGGGGGTTTTCATTTCTTCAGCTCTTTGTCATATCGATACTACTCCTGCTCTGGACCGCAGGCATTACCATCATGTGGACGAAGGCTTACCTGACACTCAAACACAACGAATCTCCAGTAACTTCAAGAAGCTGGAAAGGACTCATTGGGTTTGCAAACAACATCCACTCTGAGCTGAAACGCTGGAATCGACCCGGACGTTCTCACCGAACAGAAGCTGAAGAAAGGAATCCAAAGCCTCTTACAAGGCGGGTCAGTTTCGTCGCCCAAGCACTTGTCCGAAGGGCCCTACAGTCTACGCTCCTGGCTTAACAAAGAGAAGGGGTAGTGCGCCACCCTCCTTCTCTGGACAACATATTGCTTTTTTTTTTATGTTCAGCGCAGACATTTTGCGGATCTGCGCATCGTCTCTCTCCGTCGCTGCTCTAGCGGCGGTGATCTCCTATAGTCTGGGGCACCCTATGTTGCCGGATATCGTCTGCTAATTGGTTCGGCTTTAGCGTTTCGACTCGCTACAGAGGCTGCTCAAATAAGGCCCTTTTGACCCTGAAACTCCTATGCTTGATACGATGTAACTACGCACTCTGAGAATGAAGCGAACCGCGGCCTTCAAACATTCCATTCGGGTTTCCTCGGTGCCCCGAGATCTTGCAAGTGCCTTGTAACTGTGCCATGCGAAGCTCATCCCATTCGTTGCGGGTTCACTCCATGTGAGGAGCACCCCTTGTTCCAGACATACTCAACGGGAGCCATATTAGATCAAAGTGATTCACGTAGAGTTGCGTCGGGATCAAATGCTCCGAAACTTGCCCCATCGAAGCGCCGTTCTAGACACAGCCGGCCGATACCAGCGACCGCTGCGGGACGATTCTGCCCCAGCGGAGGAGGCTACGGAGCAACAACTCGCCGACTTGTGGGGTTGGTTTCTTCTTCGGGCAAATAGTCCACGGAGGTCCAGTTCGACGGCCCGGGCTTTTGACAACGGAATAACTAATCCAAATCGCGATAATCTCGTTCAATTTGGATCGTTCATTTAAAGCCTTTGTAAGGTCTCATTCAGTTATAGAGTGTACATATCCTTATAGAGTTCAAAGCTTAATTCACTCGGCAGCCTGAAAGTTGGAGGCGCTATACTGTTAGAAGATATAGTTTCGCTATTTCGGGGCCTTTCAGACACCGACTGGCCGGATCATCTAACTCTCCACGAAGACAGGGGCACAGCAGTTTAACATTTCCCCTGGAGAGGATGGACCTCGGCATGATTTGTAATTCCACAAGTCAAGGTGGAATTTTTGAGTCTGTGCATCCTAAAACCATAAATAAACACAGAGGTACGTAGTGGTCTTTTCTGGGAGTGGTCTTTTCCCTATACAGGTCCTGCGTCTTTCCCAGTATAGCCCCATCTCACAGCATCAAGCCCCAAAAACCTACCGTCAATATGGCAGACTCGCCACTTGCTCAGCCGCTGAAGCTGCCATGCGGCTTGACATTTCCCAATCGCCTCATCAAGGCGGCACTCACGGAGCAAATGGCGGATCGCGAAAAGCTTCCGACGCCGGATCAATTTGCACGAACTTATGGCGCCTGGGCCGACGGCGGCTGGGGCATGATTCTTACCGGCAATGTTCAGATCGACGAGCAGTTCCTGGGAGGCCCCGATGATACCGCAATAAACGCAAGTCTCCCGGAGGAGAAAGTACTCGAGGCATACAAAGCCCTGGCCACCGTCTGTCGGCGATCGGGAACACCAGCAATCATGCAGATCAACCACCCTGGGCGACAATCGCCGTTGGGGTCTGGAAAGCGGTCATTCTGGGCCAAGACCCTCGCGCCGAGTGCTGTTCAATTGGATATGGGTTCCGATCTCTGGTCGAAACTCATCGTGAGCCTGCTTTTTGGGACCCCCAAGGAGATGACTCTCTCAGATATTGAGGATGTCATTCAACGCTTCGTCAACGCGGCACGAACTGCTCTCGCAGCCGGCTTTGATGGAGTCGAGATTCATGCCGCCCATGGGTATCTGCTTGCTCAGTTCTTGTCGGCGAAAACCAACCTTCGCACTGATGCTTATGGTGGATCGACGACAGCCAGAGCCAAGATTGTTGTCGACATCATCAAGGCTGTCCGTGCTGTGGTTCCTGAAACCTTCTGCATCGGGATGAAGTTCAACTCGGCCGATCACCAGTCGCCTACCGAGCTGCAAGAATGCCTCGAGCAGGTTGCTCACATTTGCGATGCTGGGGTCGACTTCTTGGAGGTCAGCGGTGGAACTTATGAGAACCCAACAGTAAGATAGCCCTCTCAAGTCTGAGATGTACCGCCGCGAGCTAACACAATTTTAGATGTTCACAGGAACTGAAGATGTTACGAAATCAGAAAGGTCGGCGGCACGGGAGTCTTTCTTCCTAGAGTTTGCTCGCGAAATGAGAGCCAAGCTTCCAAACATGCCGCTGATGGTGACCGGGGGATTCCGCACTCGCTCAGGAATGGAAGCCGCACTAAATGGAGGTGCATGCGATCTTATCGGCATCGGAAGACCATCAATTCTCAATCCATCTCTACCACTCAACACCATTTTGAACGCCGAGGTGTCAAGCGAGGACGCCAAAGTCTACGCGCGCAAAATACAGGCGCCCTGGCTCCTGAGAAAACTGGCACCTAAGCCGGTAGGAGCAGGCGTCGAAAGCGTGAGTTCTTGCAGATTCTCGAGTTGAAGGATATTGCTAATGCTTGGTCAGATGTGGTATAGTGAGCAGATGCAAAAGATAGGGTAAAAGTGAGGGAAAGGGGGTCTATTGTCTTGTATGAGATGTATTTTTCGAGAAAGAATGATGATGAGGAAGGTAGGTATCCTGTAATGTAGTTGAAAGAACATTAGTTGTGAACAGACAACACATTACTATCGCTCGGCTTTTAGTACTATAACAAGTGTGAACCTTTTACCTACAAGGCGAATCTTCAAACCTTCAGGGTCACACCCTATATCTTTTCAAGGCGAATTTCAAGCGAGTATGGAAAAGTAGGACGCCAGTGCAAGCTGTAGCTATTAATCCAGTTTTGCTATCAAGGCTTCCAAACCACATTAGAGTTAAATAACACCAGAAACAACTTAATATACTATATCCCAAGGGTCGGTAGAAAGATGATCACACTGACTTGGTCCGCTGGTAAACCTGGCAGCTAAAGCCATGAACCATTTGCGAGGGTTCATCAAGAAATTCACGTCTCGACGTGACGTGGGTCGTGCTATTTAGTAGGTCGTTTAAGCCATGGATTGGACTTCAACCGCATCATCACTTTGCGCAGCTGAGTTCTAGATAGGAAGACAGTATGAGCCTACAGGATCTGTGCCTTGTTATGGATAACTAGAATAATCAGATCCAGCAGTGGTGTTTATGGAACGGACAAGTCATCTCGTATCAGGTGAGACTTTACCACGCGGGCCAAATCGCTATTCGAACTTCAGCCATAAAGCCCCGTTTCAACAGCACGTCCACGATTCTGCATCTCCTCCTCAACATATCAAATTTTGTATCAAAATCTAGTTGAATCTTGAGAGTCTGTTAGGAATTTTTTAACTCTCTGGGTCCACTGTCCTTCAGTAACCAGTAGAGGAAAGCTTGCGCACCTCTGCGTAGAACCTCCACAGGTCGGATCGTCCAATCACTGCTCCTCCCCCTTGTAATAGTTGTCGACTCTTCGAGCAGACGCCCTCAATATCCCTTCCTTGTCTTCTTCAATTGCGAGTCATTATACAATACAAGAATGGGGTTCATTCAGGACTTCTCCTTGACCAAGTATCATCGTCCATCGCTCCTCCCAAACAAAATAGTTCCAACTACACGTGACTTGCGGTTCACTTCGACACTCGGTCTTAGGCACCCGACTCTGGGGTTCATTCTATCGAGCTTAACCCCCAACTCTCAACCCTCCAAGCTCGTCGCCTCTCATCATGGGCTCACGTTACATGATGAAGAACCCTTTCCGAACAAGCTTGAAGAAGCTCCTTGCAGTGACAGGACTGTCTCTGGTTGCAATTGTTGTGCATCAGCTCAGTTACACCAAAGACTTTGCCCTCGGCGGCCGCTTATCAGAGTCAATCGAAGTAATCGAGGCGTGTCCTCTACCGAATGTCGAGCCGCTAAATGATACTCATCCGTGAACTGTCTTAAACATCCCCAACCTCATCCATCAGATTTGGAAAACGGCTGACGTTCACACATACTCTATTGAAACCTCGCACGAGTCTTGGAAGGCTTTGTTTGAGCCTCTCAACTACACCGTGAAGCTATGGACAGAGGACGACATTGTCAGCCTCATCAAAGCCAACTACTCTTGGTTACTATTAACCTACCAGGGTTACCCGCACAACATTCAGCGAGCGGATGTGGCTAGACTTGTGGTTGTCCACGCGGAAGGGGGGATGTATGCCGATTTGGATGTTCATCCGATGTCAGCCGACAGATTGATATGTCTACAGCATGTCGCCCTACAGGCAATTTTCTCTCCTACTGGCGGAGCTCTCGGGCTAAGCAATCATTTCTTCATGGCGGAGCAAGGATCGAACTTCCTTCAATGGACCCTTGAAGAAGCCAAACGTCGCGGTGGCTCGGTATCGAAACGAGTTTTTCTACCGTATCTTCAAGTGTTCTGGTCTACAGGGCCGATGATGGTCACTTCCGCCTTCCAACAGTACGCTTGGATGTACAATACGCCGGACTATAAGTCGGGGGTGCTGGAAGAGCACTACGGGGAATCAGTGATCCAGCACCGAGCCGGACGGTCATGGCATGGTTGGGATGGATACCTCTTGAACTGGGCTGCAGACAATGTGGAGATGAAGAGGCTATGGCTTCCCCTTGCCATGGTGGGCGCAGTCTTGGGGTTCGTGTATGTGATGGTTCAGCGACGCGGTAGTAAATAATCATTGGACGAGCTAAGGTGTAAAATTTACGGGGTCAACACTGCAAGATCATATGTTGGTAACGTTACTGTGCAGAAGTTGAAATATCTGGTCTCGGCCAAGGAAACTCGTGAGATTGAAGACAGGGGGCAAATACGGTTCGGCCTTGACTGAAGCCTCCACCGCCATAGCCTTCTTCCTCCACTTAAGGATGGACTTGTGAGCGCAGTCAGGAAGGCCACTTAGAAGCTATACACGTGCGAGTATTCAGCCCCGTAACTGTATGTGTTTCTGACATGGGCATTGTCTCTGATCTACGAAGCGTATTTGCAAGCTGACTAGTGGTTTTGAGACCGAGATCAACTTTATCGCTGAGTACACGAAGAACGCCGACAGGAAAAGGACGTCAGGGTTATGGCAGTAGGACAATGGGGTACTCAAACAAAAATCATGTCGCCTGTTCATAAAATCATCTCATCCTCAACGCAATATCCAGTCCCAGCGGCTTCCTCAAGAATCCCTCCCGTGTCTCCATGACCTCCTGCTTCAGCTCCACGTTGTACCTCATCGCCCAGGTTGCTGCGATGAGCTTCATCTCCATCTCTGCCACATTCCTCCCCACACACGCCCTGGGTCCATGGCTGAAAGGAATAAAAGCGTTCTTCTGACGCGTGGTGACATTGTCCCACCTCTCGGGCTTGAAACCATCCGCGTCGGGACCCCAGATCTCTTTGGAATGGTGGATCGAATATGTCGGAACGCTCAGAACACTACCGGGCGGGAAGTAATGGCCCCGAATGGTGACGCCGGGCGAGTTCTCGGGTAGTTGGCGCGGAAGACCAATACCAGATGTGGAGTGGTGTCGGAGCGTTTCGTTGATGACGTTGTTGAGGTAAGGCAAGTCCCGAACCATATCGAATGTCGGCACAGAGACGTGAGCGGGGATTTCTGCGTCCAGCTCGGCCTGGAGCTTCTCAAGAACGCCTGGAGTACGAGTGACGTGATACAGCAATGCGCAAGACGAGTTCGAGGTTGTGTCGCTGCCCGCAATGAGCTGCGTCAGAGCCTCGGCTGTTAGCTCTTCGCGGCCCAGTGGCTCGCCCTTTTCATCTCTACCCTCCATGAGACGCGCTAGAAGATCCTTTCGTTCCGTGGGTGGCGGATTGTCGAGTCTGGATGTGACGCGGGCGATGGCAATTCCAGCCAGGTTTTGCACTGCATTCAGGCCGTTGCTGAAGAACGGATCCGGCAACCACTTGGCGTAGGGCTTCAGCTGGGGGAGGCAGCCCAGCGTAGCGCTGACTTCACCTCTTCTGTTGAGAATCTCAATGGCCGAGGCGTAGATGGGCGGGCTGTCCGGTGAAGATCTCACTTCGGCTACGTCGGCACCGTTCGCCAGCATGCCAAATGGGGCACCGAACGCGAGATCACCAATGACATCAAATGCCAGATAGTTGAACCAGGGAAGGCAGTCAATAAGAGCCTCTCGACGGCCATTCTGGCCTGTCGTCTGGCCTGACTCAATGAGCTTGTCCAGTTGCTTGACGAACAGCTCGAGGTTAGAGTGGATGTATGGCTCAAACTGGCTGATGGACTTTGTGGAGAAGACGTGGGAGATGAGCTTGCGCTTACGCGTATGCTCAGCGCGATCTCTGGTGTTGAACAAGCCTCGGCGGATTGAAACGAAGGCGTCGTAAAACTCGCTGAATGTTGTCAGTCATGCAGAGAAGCGAGGGCGCGCCATTTTGACATACGACTTCAAAAAGCCATTGCCATGGCCGTAGATGATGGGGATTGCGCTGTCATCGGCTATCGACGTGTGGTTTGGCTGGATTCGAACCACGGGACCGAGCTTCTTGTGCACCTTGTCCATAACGTCATATCTCTCGCCTCGTCTAACGACGTAAAGGAGCCATAAGTTTGTGAACTGAGCGGGGAAAGGCGCCGGGATCCCTTTGAGGTGGCTATACGTGACGAAATACGGATGGAGGTATATAGCGACAAGCACAGTCACTCCAAGTGGCAGCGACCACCAGGACAAGACGAGGTCGAGCAGCGCCATGATATTGAGATGTGGATTTGACAAGATGCAAGTTGGAAGTTCCACGGCTTCCGGTTAATGAGATATATATTCAAGCTTCCGGGTTAACAGATGCCCGAGCGGAGAAATCGTGTCCAACTACGGATAGGCGTTTCTAGGTACTGTACTTGTGAAGATTGACATTCAGAGGCCAATTGGATGTCATGGAATGGTCAGTGGAAGATCTCCGCTCGCCCCGCATCTCAGCCATTAGGGTCAGCACCTATGGTCAAGGATGAACTGGACGCTGAAGGTGGTGAACGCTCTCGCTTCCCCAGAATCTGTCATGGCTGTGGTGCCTGCAGACGAGTTTGCGGGGAAGCCTTCGGGAGTTGGAATCGGCAAAGTTCTGTTCCGTGCTTTTGGGGAAGATGAGATGAGATATGAGATGAGATGAGATGAGATGCCGAGGATCAAACAAATGCTGCGTCTACAAATGTTATAGAAACGGCCGATGCCATGCTTTGCATGATATACTTTGCATGACTTTCCGGATTGACTTCCAACGGTTCCGTTGGCTGGGCAAAAAGCGAAAAGGAGACCGACAGCGTTGAAACAGCGGGCGCACCATTCAGAAGTGGCCGCTAGACGCGCTGCATAAGCCTCAGGCGGGATCAAAGGCAGCCGGCTTGGTCTTGCTCCCGCCGAGTTGCAACTGGACAAGATTGTCGCAGAAATGCTCTGGGGTTTTAAATAGCGCCAGGCCCAGGTGAGACGCCAGGCCCAGGTGAGACGGCACTGGCTGTGGTGCCCTACAGGTGTCACAGGTGCCCTACAGGGGTTCAAGTGTCTGATCTGCCGTCTCACCAATGCCGCCTCAAGCAGGTCCCGGTTTCGCCTCATGGCGGCTCCAACCGTCTCAAACGTCTGGCCTTGACCGCACTTCTAATTGCAGATTGTGAGCGAGTCAATACTCGACATATCTTTGCCGCCTCTGCCCCAATTCTCATTGACCCTGAACTTGAACGTGATTCTTTGATTGATGGACTTGACAACACACTCCTTTGAACCACCTAACCAACGCTCGGCCCAACGTCTGGTCTAAATCATCAACAACGCTCCCTTGAATATCGAGTCGCACCCTCTTCATCAATGACTACCTGGTCCATATTTACAGACATTCAGCCGAGTCCTGACGGCACCTGGCCAGAAAACCCAACACTGGCTAACATCATTGAGCCGCCGTCTCCCTCAGCAACCGCCCTCGACTCACCGTCAATGGAGAATCTAATACTGAATCAACAACTCTCAAGGATTATCTCGGCAGTCCAAGAAACAACCCTATTCACCGCCATCACACCTAACCCAACACCCGGGCTCGAAGCCTCAACCGCCGCAGAACCGGCAGTCACCATCACCCGGGAGAGTACTTCCGAGGACAGCTCTGATGATGGCTCCCCCCTCGGGAAGATAGGAGTTCTTGAGATTGTTATTGCAGTCGGAATTTTAGGTGAGACTCTTCTCTGCGGCTTGAAACCATGGGAGGCTAACCGAGTTCACAGTCATCTTGACCATCATGGTTGCAGGCATCATTTTCTGCCAACGGCATAAGAAGGCAAAGAAGAAGCGTGCAGCCGCGACGTCGAAGACAGACGTGATCGATGAGAAGCCCCGAGGAGCCACGGGGCACTCTCTACCATCTGCGGCACGTCTACCAGAGTCAATATGGCCCAGAATTGTCGATAAGAACCAGAAAGTGCACGAATACTGGCATAGCCAGTCGTCGCCTCAACAACAGGGCAGGAACCAAGCGCCGCGGGCCGGCATGCAACCCAGTCTACCTACATATAGATAGATTCTCCTTATAATTCAAAGCCACTTCTTCATGAATTTCTGCTGCTATAAGCTATGGTCACTGATCAATACTATCGAGACGTGGGAGGTCAGATACATGCGTGTCTGCATACACTGAGGCGAAATTCCACAAGCTTTACCCAAGTCCATAGTATGATGTTGAAATTTCCCATATTTTGGCTGTACGTACCTGAATTCGATGCTTTCCTGGACTGAGGTGATGATGACTTCAAGGGAGCCGAAAAAAGTCCAATTCATTGAACGACACTACTCTCAGTCTCTGGGTCTTTACAGGAAGTCCATCCAGGTCGTTTTACTCTTGAAGTCGGGGCTTCTACCCTAAACACCACTTCGTCGTCATATCTTCTTGCAAGCCATGCTTTTGAACTTGGATAGCTGAACAGAGTCGTTATGGAGAGTTTGAAGGATTGCCATAGTGCCCATCTTCCTTACAGGGGCTCCGGGTCCGTTACCGAAGAGAATTTCAGCCCCGTAGGCCTGTCAGGTTGGTCCATTCATCCTCTTGGCATCTGAACTCGTTGGTGTTCCAAGCTCTCCAGCTCCGAACTGCTAACCACCTTTTGCGCGGGCCCTTGCAAGCCGAACCTCTCAACTGCATCTACCTCAACGATTAGCGAAATCACGAAGACGTCGGCTGACCAGTCTACATTGACCGTCGCCGTCTCCGAAACAACAGCAATAACTTCGACGGAGTTGTCGTCTTAGACTGCAGAAGTCGAAATCACAGTCACGACATCGACCAACGCGGCATCAACGGAGTCAGCTGCAAATTAACCGTCTCGCTTGTGAGTGGGGTTTCTAAGAAAAGAGGTGGCATAAAACGCACAGCACAGCGCGTTGGTATCGTGCTTTGGTAGTAGAGGTATACGGGGCCTCGGATTTTGGGAACCTTGCGGATGGGTTCTTTTGGTAAGTGGGCGTCATCAGAGAAACCAAACAGCTAAAGTAAGAAACTGGCTTGCTGGATCATGATACTTTGTCATCAGACTTCCAGAAATTCGTCCTCCAATCGTTCACTCTGGGTACATCCCGGCCGTCATATCATCTTCTCGGGTATCGGGATGCAGACAGCACAGGTGCAGTTACTGGGACATCCACCGGAGAAGATGAGATTCCTCTCAAGCAGCTACAAGGAAACGCTACTCGTTCAACCCAAAATATCGGGTCTTTTATAGTCTCTAGTCTCACATGCCGGATAGAAGGGATTATGACACCAACAAGGCTGGATGGCCAAACTCCCGTCATAGGTGCTTAAACAAATGGTTTGGGCCTGAACTATGGGCGCTATCCGGGTATACTTTTGGAGCGTCGTACCAACGAGTCAGTTCTGGGTAACCGGTAAAACCCCATTCCCAGTCAGCCGACACTGCTGGCGATACGTGAAGCGGCTTCATTCCAGATGTGGGTTTAACCGGTGCTCCTGCAATGGTTCATTGCTAATGCCCAACTGGCCATCTGTCTGAGCTACTTCTACAAATCTCATGAGCCTTCGCTTCTTCTTGCCTCTTTCTGGACAGCCATGTCGCTCTCCTACACCCTTGCCGTGTTCCTCGCAGCAAGCTTGTTACGGTTACTGCTTCAAGGGCTGCATGGCCAAGAGGGATAGCGATGGCTGCTTGTGATTGAAACAAGTGGACGGAGAAAGATTTCTACTTTAGGGCCAAAGATTCACATTGTGTTGATCAGGATGCTCTGAACTTTCGTTGTGGGCTTATTAGCCATCAGTCTCATGCCACCCTCCCCAACCCGGACAGCGAATTGTATTCGTGGCAAGCAGGGGTGGTTCGATGAGCGGCAATAACGGCCCTGCTATACCCAGCTTCTCGAAGACCTGCTGCAATGCTAAAAGAGAGGAGATAATCATGGTAAATTGGGTGATCCGAGACAACCCTAGTAAGGACGACATGCATAATCTCCAATCTATCACACTAAGACTCTAAATCTAAAGCCTTCTAGATCACGCCCTCAAGCCAATGTATGCGCTTGGCCTATTCTGGGGACAGCCAGTGACACTGCCGCACCAGTACTTTGCGCTTGTTCTTGGCGGGCTTGGCTTCGGACCCTTGTTACCAACTTGCTCACTATTCACACCACGTTTCTGACCATGTGCTCGATGATGGGCATGGTCTATCTATCGGAGACTTTGAACGAGAGAGCTCCTGCCGAGACCATATTTCAGATCTGGGCACTTCCTTTTCTGATCTTCCTCTACGTATCTTGGTAGATATTACTCGGGATCAACAGATGGGCAGATTGGATAATCCTGACCCTTCTACGTGCCCATTCATCCCGTAAGCCTCTTACTGATCAGCCAACAGTAACGGTGCTAATTCGTGGGGTGCAGCCCATACCATCTAGGTGGGATGGGATTCACGAAACCCCAGCGCAGTCCGGCTACGCCGTCTCGGCGATCATGTACAACATGTGTGTCCAGACCGCCGGAATAATGGAGTAAAATCTCTACCGGGCCGATGACAAACCCCGTTGCCGCCGAGGAAACAGGACGCTGATCTTCGTTGCTTGCTTCAACAATAATCTCTATTTGCTCGTAAGGGTCTCCTACGTCCAGCAGAACTAGGATCGTGATAGGAAATGGAGTGCAAATATCCGAAAATGGAAAAAGCATCATGTTGATATGACCACGGACGAAGGTATCACGCGTCTGAATCTCCGGTTTGTTCATTGAAAAGGTTTCACTTCGAGGCTGTGACCAATATGCATACCATCTACCCCGGATTTTCTGATAGCGCCGCCGTCATTGCCTGAATCCTGCGCTGATACACCTCTAAGAGACCATCATCTGAACCCGGACGAAACGAACACAGCGCCTTGGTGGTGCGAGACAGTTGTGGCTCCTTAGCAATCTGACGTCTCATAATTCCCACCTCCTCTTTTGGTCGTAAATCGAGGTCGGAGTGAGGCTATCGCCGAGGTACATGGTGCCATGGAATGCAGCTGTCTAATAGATTGCTTCTTAGTGGTGGTCACACGCATCCCGGTCCAGACCCGTACCTGGCAGCGGGCACCATCGCCATGGCATGATCTATGGCGACCTCCCACGCTGTACTATCCGATGGTAGCCAATTGCCCCGGAACGGATGCCCAATATGCGTGAGGGGTTATTTTGCCGTCGTCGGGGCCCTCCGTGCTTCATTCTGGCACACCCGGATCAAGGGAAACGCCACACATCGTAGCCTTGTGTATTGGATATTGACGGAGTGTGGGAGGCGGCCCGGACGTGGAGGATAAGAAGCCCTGGACGGAACGCAAGATGAAATGCCATACCTCTCTACTCTTTACTGATAGATCAGATCCAGAGCATCATCCTTCTCCCATCCACCATGCCTGCCATCACCTCCATCCCTTCGCCATTCTTCTCTTCCGTCGCACATGATTTCGAGTTAGCGAACCAAAAATATGCGGCGACGTTCAACCAGGCCCACTTGCCTTCGCCGCCCAGCCGGTATGCTTCATCGATCTCACACTAAACGTCCAGGATCAAGGGCTGACCAAACTCCCAGTAAGGTGGTTATCCTTGCCTGCATGGATTCCAGGCTTGACGTCGCCAAGGCGCTGGGGCTGGATCTTGGTGACGCCCATGTTATTCGAAATGGTCTATTCTCACATAGTCCTGCTCCAGTATCAACATCAAAGCTGACATTCATTCTGCTTCGTAGCTGGTGGTCGCGCCGTTGAAGCCCTGCGATCAATCCTGATCTCGCAGCAAATGCTCGGAACCCGGGAGATTATCGTCATGCACCACGTAAGATGACCCCAGCCAAAAGAAAATACCCCGGAAACAAGAGAAAATATGGACCGGGCCGGTGCTAACCCCACGCTCTTTACTAGACCGGCTGTGGCATGCAGAGCTTCTCCGACCTCGAATTCCGGTCCAAGATCCGGAGAGAACTTAAGGAGGATGTCGACCACATGGCATTTCTTCCCTTCTCTGATTTGCGGCAGAGCGTGCTTGATGATGTCGCATTCCTCAAGAAGAGCCCCTTGATCCTGGATGTGCCCATCACGGGGTATGTGTATGACGTGAAGACGGGCAGGATTGAACAGGTCGAAGACGTTGATTCGGGGTCGGAGTGCTCCAGCCCTTAGGTGACTGCAAATGACATGAGGCGTTGTAGGACATTTGGAAGTGTTTGAGTAGGATTCTTTTAAAATACATAGCGAGCGGGCATTGAAGTTCTTTGGGTTTGAATACGAGGCATTTTGGACACCACACACCTTGACCAAGTCATCATTCGTGTGCACTTAACCTACCAACTTGAGTCCCACGAGACTGTTCAATAATCCGTTACGGCCCATCCCCGCATAAAGACGTTTGGGCTCCTTTTCAGCAATCGCTAACTCAGCTCCCCTCCCAGTACATAACTTTATCTTTACATGCATAGTCCACTGCATCTGGTGGCTGCCCTAGACTCTCAAATGTTTCTTCGTTAGCAATTTTGAATCTTGTTGGGGTTATTTCTGCACCATGACGGTCGTGGAGAACCCAACCAAGATTAAAAGGCTGGTATTAACCTTCTCTTAGGCTCTTCTCTCAGTGACTGATTACCCCGTTTGAATAATTATAGCATAACAACAATCGAGTAGACTTTCAGGTGGAGTTGCGCCTATTGCCTAAATGGGTAACGGGCTGTGGTGGATATCCATGTTACGTACGGCAAAAGTTAGTCACAAATCATGTACATTGCCTTCATGACAAGTAGTAACGTAAATGTTAGTAAATCCAAATTTTGGCCCATTGATGATGGGACTTTGAGACACCCCAGTCAAATGTGTGACCTCCAGCTTCACCATGACTGGAAGGAACTCAAGACAGATTTTGACGCACAGATGGTTGCTGAGAAGTATGAAGGGCACCGGATTCCACCTCTAATATTCTTGCCCCCGTTGATCGCCCAATCTCACCTCCTAAATCACCAAGAATCTTGTCGGCTGGGACTTTGTTCAGAATGCCATCAGCAACACCCCGTGAAGGGACAGACAAGTTGTCCAGCTCCACCCACCTGGTTTCTCGATTTCTCGCTCTTGAGCAAATCTACAGCGCCAAAGAACTGAACACGTACCTGCAGACATTATCAGAAAGCGACCCTGACACGCCAACCTCAAGACCCCATTCCTCGGATGTAATCGTGCTATGCGCTTCAGCAATCCTTGCTATTCCTGAAGCGATATTTGAGTGGGCGGTTGAATATGTCAATGCTCCAGGGGGTCGTGCAGGACAAGTACTCGTCCTATGCGGTGGCACTGGACCTTCGACTCCATTTGTCTATGAGGCCGTCAAAGCCAACGCGAGGTACTGTCAGGTCTTTCAAGAGATTCAGGGCAAGCCTGAGGGGCAGGTTCTGAAAGTCATTGCCGAACGCTTTTACGGGCTCAAGGTCAATGGCCCTGCCTCGGAACGAAACAAGGACAACTCGTGGCCATGTCGAAATCAGACCGGGTTGACAATCCTGGTGGCAGACCGCTCTACCAATTGTGGAGCTGATGCATCAGAGACTCGAAAGGTCTTGGAAAGTCATGGTATCCATGACCCCCATTCAATCACTGTGGTTCAAGATCCAGCTATGAGCAGACGGACGATTGCATCTTTCGACCGCGTGTATAGCAACAAGATGCAAAGCCCCCAGATCACCAGCTGGCCAGCCTTGACATCTGAGACGGCTGTGAAACCGAACCGAAAACCCGGGTCACGTAAGGCGACTAAGCAGGCGACGGAATATGTCCTGAAGTCGGAAGATGGAAAGGGTCTTTGGTCCATGGGCCGCTTTTTAGATCGAGTACTGGGAGATATGCCGGGGTTAGGGGATTTTTATCATGGATATGGGCCTGGAGGATCGGATTTCATGTCTTGTGTAGATATCCCCGATGAGGTGGAAGATGCTTGGTCAACTGTACTAGACGAAGGTAGTGCAACTGCATCCCGGCATTTCGCGCCACCTATGTCTTCTAGAATCTAGAACTTGGGGGCATAACTTTGAGGTCGTATCTTCAATACATAATTGAGCTGTGCTTTATCCCATTGGGCTTCGACTCTCTGGTGTAGTTGAAGTGACGTCCCCTGGGTGCTGCACGCGCCCTGTCACGCAAGCTTGATTCGTTTCATGACTACATGCCCCGGTATCCTGAGATGAAACTCAAGCAACACGTAACCTACCATAGATCGCCACTTTTCTTGCTATTTTGCTCCCTGGCTCAACTTCGGCTCAGCTATTCCCCTCAGCCCCGCCTCAGTCTGGATCGACTCCTGATCACCACTCTGACTGAGCAGCACCCATTTTTGGGCCTTAACCTCTGGGTCTCATCAACCCCCTGCCCCCAACTTCCACGAACGCTATAGCAAATCTAACCAGGTCAGCCTTAGATCCCAATTTTGGGACTGGATCCCAGTTTTGGGATCCTTTAACGAAGGACCTGGAACTTGGTTGCGTTTAGATTCCTCTGTGTCCGAAAGCAGTGCGCTCCGAGACAAAGCTCCTTGCTCCTGAGGCCTGACTGCATCGCGGGAACAAGCGATCCATGTGGACCAATAGAAAGCCTTTCCCTCATTCGCGTCCAGACCTCTACCTGGTGTTTAGACTCAACTTCACCTATACATTCGTTCTCAGGCTTCGCCGTGGTATTTGCACTCGAATCTCGAACAGAACGCGCTAACGCCAGTCGTTTAAGGTCATCAAGTGGTCATACGTGTGATCCAACAGGTTAAATAATATGTTAATAATAGCAGATCAGTGAGATTATTAATCAACATAGCAGCAGTTAACTCAGCGAGTATCAGCAGCCGATGCGAGATGGCATATCAGTCGGAGTCAGTAAATAGAGCGGCCCAGGAGAACAGGCTGATTTGGGCCCCTACACGCACTGACCCTACGAAGTGCACCAGTCTTTTAAGAAGCCGATTTGGAGCTGGGCCGATGTAGAACGGTATCATCCTTCCCGCAACTGACTATCAGATGCCTCGTATGCTAAATAAAAAAGGTTGCAAAATATCATGGATTCCAGATAGAATTGCCTACTGTCGCCCCTCTCCCCTCAAGCAGGGTGGTAGAAGACTGGCCCCTTCTGCCACTCGGCCAATTGGAGTCTGAGGAGGCTGCGTGGGAGCTCACGTACTCAGTAATTCAGCATGTCGAAACGAGCGGAGCATTAAACTACGAGAAGCGGTTAGAGGCAGCTATAGCCGGTATCGCCAGCAGTTGTACATGTGGAACAAACACATGGCCACATAGGAACCTGGCAGGAGGCAACAACAGCATGAATGTACGAAATACAGGGTATATACAGAATCCTGGGGGCGTCAGGAAGGCCAACAAACGGACAAAGCCGACAGTCAAGTGGAGACTGCAGGAATTACGGTCGCATGCATGGTGTCATTTGACACCGACAGAGCCGCAACACAGAGGAATACAAATCAGAATACTTAGGAAAACGGCAGATGGAAATCCTAGAAGAAAGCATATTGGATAATAACACATGGGACTCTTCAACAGAAAGACATGTACTTCGCGAAGTAGAGTAGATATGGCAGGAAACCTGGGGGCGGCTGGCCTAGTTTCGACAAGCAGGCAAAGTAGAGTGCCCACAAGATGGATACTTCGGCCGTCAGCCAGGGCCTGCTAACCGGGCATGGCTGCCGGGTAATGGCGGCTAGAGCCGAGTAGGAATTGGACCTGAACCTGAACCTGAATCGTTCATCTAGAATAACAATTAGACTACAACGAGAAACTGATCTAACTAATCTAAATAGACAACGAGAGTAACATAACATTGAAAAATAAGTAGACCCGGGCATATGCGAATTTCACACCTCGTCACTGACACATATTCGACCGCACCCTTCTAAGACCATTCATAGGTACCGTTGCCGTGCTGATGATACCACTTTTGGTATTGACTGCTCCAATACCAATACCCATCTCGAGTTTCTTCATCTCTATACCCGGAACTCTGACCTGATCCAGCTACATAGCGCCCTGAACTGGAGCTACCTGTCGTACAACCTCCAACGCTGGAGCCCCCTGTAGTGTGGCCTCCCATATTGGGGCTCACGCCGGCATTTGACGAACCAGCAGCAGCAGAGCCACTACCCTCTATAAGCACGCCTTTGGCCTTAAGATACCCAATGGTCTCCTTTGTCCACTCCTGGCAGCGCCGAAGGGGCTTGTTCTTGTCGATTCGTGTAGGTCCGTTGAACTGCTTGGCGGGGTGGAGGATTGGCGCGGCAGATGGAGGTGATCCGAGGCAGATCGTCGGCTCTGACCCACCCTAACTGCGACTTCGATACGAAGCTGTGACTCGTCGGGTTTCCTAGGCAGTTCTCTGACTTTAAAAGTCATGCCCCCTCTGTATGTTGCCTATGACATGAAAAAGAGTCCCTGTTCCCTGGGGTCGGGTTTGGACGAAGATAGCATGATGATTCCGTGGGGCTCCTAGGTATTTAACAAGATGAATAGAATAGCATGATATATTAAAAATAAGTTTCAGAAAGCAAAAAAAAGAAGAAAAACTGTTTTCTTCTTGCGAGGCAACAAAAGGTAGAAGGAGATTATTATCTTTAGGTCTGGTGGTAGTTGCGGCAACTGTGACTGATAGGGGATGAAGATCTCTAACTTAAATAGAGTGTTAAGGAATTACCAGCCTATATATACCACATTTTTATCACAGCCTATCCTTGGTCGTTATGTCACAGGCAAGTGTTGGCGAGATCAACGTTAGTTCTAGAAATATATTTCTGCTTTGTTTTAACTAATTGCAAGTTGAACACCAAGAACGAGTCACCGTGTTGGTTCTCGGAGGCCTCGAGTTGCCTATTTCGTAAGGGCTGTTGGTAGTTACCCTAGAATGACTATTTCAAAACTGGCATAGAGGGGCCGAGGCTTGAGCGAGGGATTCACAAGATTGATGTGTTTGTTGGCTAGGCTTCCGCGCATTGGTGTGAGTTGACGATGGAGGTGTTCAGGGCAGCACGCGCCAGCCTGGAGGCCACCACCCTGTGCCTAACTGGCCGCGAGCTGAAACTTACCGCCCGTCACAAATCTCGGCCCTATTTCAGGCATTTGGGCAATTTTAATAGCCTTAGTGACAATCGACGCCTGTTGCCTCGCCGATCTCTTAGGGCGTCACAGTCCACTTAGCGGTTGCCTGGGCGCCAATATCCACAGCTAGCAATGCTCCACCCCACTAGTTTCCAGTATCTCCCTTACCTCTTTTTCCTTCTTTTCCTCTTAGCTTGCCAACAACAAGTGCTCTCTTAGTCGCCAACAACGCCTTGGTCAATTGATACTCAATCCTCTATGCCTAAGGCAGATTCATACGATGTCCTGTTTGTAGACCGATCTCAGAACTATCCCA
The DNA here is from genome assembly GCA_014899095.1 of Fusarium buxicola. Classification (NCBI taxonomy): domain Eukaryota; kingdom Fungi; phylum Ascomycota; class Sordariomycetes; order Hypocreales; family Nectriaceae; genus Fusarium; species Fusarium buxicola. The sequence continues at coordinate 101,189 of JAAVUK010000497.1, forward strand.
TTTCGCTGCCGACACCAAATGATATAGATGGCTCTGAGGTCCTGCTCAGTGAGTCTAGCGGCTGTCGCCTCATTCGAATGCAGCAGCTATTTGTTATGAAGTATGGCATATATGTTGAGCCAATCGAGGCCCATAATATGCTATACGTAGCAAAATCTACGATAGTGCCAGTCCCGAAAGTCTATGCTATCTACCAACGTCAAGAGGATCAGAAGCTTATTACATATATCGTTATGCTATATATACAAGGCACGACGCTATTGAACTTATGGGGCAATCTCGACCAGGCTCGCAAAACGTCTATTACGAAGACCCTTCGGACATACTTCGATCAGCTTCGGCAACTACAGCACCCAGGCTATTTCGGTAATATCAATAGTGGACCGCCACTTGACGACATGTTCTTAGGAACGCAGGGTGCCGACGAGATCAAGTCATCATTTGCAACTGAGGACGAATTGGTAGACTGTATCATTCGAATATATGCCCTCGAAACTGGCGAGCGGATGGCCTATAAAACTCGGTATTACCAACATATACTACCAACCGCTCTTCGTGGCGATGGCACTGCCGTTTCTACCCATAATGACTTTCAGAGGAAGAATATTATAGTACAGGATGACGGGGCTCTAGTTATTATTGACTGGGAATTTGCGTCCTGGTATCCTATATATTGGGAATACTCGTCTGCTATGTGGGCTAATAGCGGCTGGAATGATGATTGGCATGACTATGTGCGCATAGCCCTGGATGAATACCCAAATCAGTCTCTTTGGTTGTCAAGTATGAAGCTTGAAATGTGGTCTTAATTTACTCGGGGGCATACTTAGGCAATGTAGAGTGGAGGGAGCTCTACCTACTTCTCTACCCTACCTCCTAGGTAGAGGAGTAGTAGGTAGAGTACCAGACGTGGGTAGATTAATAGGTCGACCCTAAGTTATGTAGGGAAGGTGCTATATATATACTGAACTTTTTGAAATATGCCACTTTATATTCACAAGAGTTAAAAAACCAGTAAGAGGGTTGCGTTCAGCCTGCGAGAGATGCAGTAAAGGTGAGAGACGTAGTGTTATAGCGGCAAATGGATCTCGGTATCTTCTTCCTTTTCGCCACCTAGGAGCGGATCCTTGTTCATAACTTTTTAGACTTTGTCGTGACTGTTCCACTCTAAATAGGATTTCTAAGCCTGATGGCATTAGAAGACCTATCTCCTTAATTGTGATAAACCTTCACGGAGGTGCTCTTCCCAATGTTAGGTCTATAATAGATAAGATGATATTAGGCGGCGATAAAAAGCTTGTCTGTTATGACCTAAAGTCTCGTTGACTTTGGGCTTTAGGCGTCAACCTATGCCAGATAAAGTATTGGCTAAGAGCATGATTGTGATTAGATTAGGCCCCAATGATTTATTATATTAAGGGGATAGGGAGACGCTGCCTCTACTTGATCAGTTGATGGCGCCTGTCTTGATATTATAACAGGAGTTGGGATAGTATTACATATCCCTATACCACCCCGAAGTTAGTTAAGCATATGTAGACACTAGTAAAATAGTTTAAAGTATTCCATAGCTGCATTAGTATGTATCTAACCAGAGGCAGCTCCTGGCCCACCAGCAGCATCGTAGCTATGGAATATGAGCCCACCATCCGTAGTCTTGCGATTGTCTAGTCACAAAACGAATTATTTCTCACAGTTATCTTGCACATAAGGAGGACTTGGTCCCAGAACTAGGGCGCAGCCGGGATCCGTGACCCCAAAAACGGGCTCCCTTGCTCAGCCCACCTCAGCCCTCGCTCAGCGGCAGCTCAGCCTAAAGCGGCAGCAACTCAGCTCTGGGAATGGAAATGGACTTTGGTGTGCTTGAGTTTCGTCTCCGAGTTAATTGGGATACCATGATTGGCACAAGACAATAATGGTTGGATATAACATAGGCCGGCAAGTTTACCCGGGGAGTTTAGCGACTGTAGGCATCTGATTCGCTCGCATCGGCATCGGCATCGCCCGCAAATATCAGGCCAGGGTGTAAGTCTGTGACACAGAGATGGCGGGTTACGAATGGCTTGCATAGATTCGTTCAACGACGTCACATGATTTGCATTCGTGGGGAAGAAGTCAATTGATTGGGCTGGATGGCTGTGGAGATTGACCCATTTGATCCTCGTCGAATCTACAGTAGATTCGACCCGGGAGTTGAGATTCTCGAACCATCGCCAACCAGCAGAAGCAAAATCAACCTCCCTTCCAACCTCCTCATCTCACGCCCGACCCGGCCAAATCGCCACCCTCATTCCATCGCATCTCTCCGCAACCCTTCGGCAACCGCCTTGGATTGGAAAGCAGTAATGGCATCACTCATTTCCCCACCCTTGAGGCGTTTCAGCCTCGTCTTCTACGTCTCGCCGGCCTCCGTCTCCGCTTGCAAAGCCGCCATCTTCAAGGCCGGCGCGGGCCGCTATCCGGGGCCTGGAGGTTACACTGAATGTGCCTGGCAGACGTCAGGCACAGGGCAGTTTCGCCCAGGCGACGCTGCTAACCCGGCCATTGGTGAGGTTGGCAAGTTTGAGGAGACTCCGGAGATCCGGGTTGAGACCGTTTGCCTCGGCGAGGATACTGTGAAGAAGGCAGTGGCAGCGCTCAAGGAGTAGGTGTACCCTGTTCTCACAGCAACGACCCTGGTAATGAGGCAACGCCTTGATTGAACCTTGAACTAATCAGTGACTCATTTGGATAGGGCTCATCCTTACGAGGAACCTGCGTACCAAGTATATCGTGTGGAAGACTTTTGATCCAAACAGTTCTTTTTCCTAGCGCTGGTGTTTGCCAGTTGTGTCCAAGTGAGGGTCTGAGTTATGATCGCAACAATTGAAGTGCTGCCATCGATTCTGTCACCAGAACCTAGTGAATCATGATGCTTGGCTTTGTGCCGTTATCTCGGTTGCAATACTAAAGTTGTAGATTATCCTGATAGATCTAACTTCCAAAACGAGCATGGACGACAATAACGAACCCTTCGACAGATAAAACGCCTCCTGCTCTCTCAGCTAACTTTGTCGTCTTGCAGTAACGCTAACCAAGCTAGCACGAATATCGGCTATCGCACGGCCACCGGATAGCTGGCCCACAGATCTGGCATAAGCGTGAGGTCGGCAAATTGACCGCAAAGCACGGTCCGCGTGAATCCTTTCAGTTGACGGCCGGCGGCAGCTGGGTTCTTCCCTGCGCGATATCACTGTTCTTGTCACTGTTCTTGAGGGCTATGATGTAGCCACTTCACGGGCTGACTGTCTTGTCCGAGACCAGCAACGCTCTTGTTGTGAGGTCCAGCAGACTTCAATGGCGTTATTCACTGAAGAAACGAGTGGAAGACGGAGCTGAAAAGTCGGAGAAGCAAATATTAGGGTATTATCATAACTAAAAGCTCTATAATCACATCCAAATTTTGTGTCATGTATCTCATTCTGCTTCGCCTCCCGTCGCAAACTAGAATCACGCAACAAGAACCTTTGCTTGCGGCAACAAAGTCGTCCATCGCTCACCAGGTTTCCTACTCCACAGTTTCTTCAGAGACTCAATACCTTTGAGCAAATTCCCAAACCCGCTTCTCGCATGATGCCGTCGCAAAACTCCTTCGAAGAAGGTCTTGTGCTCGTCAAGCTGGGCGTCCGAGGCAGCCACAAACGTCGTCCAGACCAACATATGTTCGACGGGAGAGGTGTGCGGAACCTTTTCGAGTGTTTCGATGAAACGCTGAACGCGAGCCACGGAGCCCGGGTTGGCGGGGGTTGGTTCCAGGTCGAAGAAGGCAGAGGTTTGATCTGATAGCACCTGTTGGAGGTAGATGTCCCGTGCCTGATACACCAGATCTGCCACCTGCGAAAAGACAGAGGCGTGTTCTGGATACTGCTGTATGCAGTGATTTAGGCATCCGAACAGTTGAGCAGTTCGAGCCTGAGACGAAATCATCTCCAGGCCAGTTTCTTCGCCGAGATGTGGAGCAGCATAGACTCGAAGTCTGGAAGGTCCTTTGTTAGAAGCAATTCTTTCTTTTCTGAGCGGCACAATTTTGGTCAACATACTTGTGAAGCTCTCTCATAATGAAACCAGCCAAAATTCCAGTTCCAAGCCCGTCAATCCCTCCAATGGCATCAAGCGCCGACTCGAGCATCCGAAGGAGAACCGGAAAGTCGGAGCCACCAGTCACGAGAACGGCTGTAATCAACAGCAAGAGACTAACCAAGACCGAGTGTTTCATCGTCTGGTCGCCACGAACGAGCTCTTGTCGCTGTCGTAAGCCTTGAAGGGCACGTCCACACAGTTGGTATGGGCCTGGAACGTAAAAGTCGCAGACATGAGTGTTTCCAAAGACACCGTGCTGCCGTTTGTTGGTCTGCAGATTGTTTGCCAGCTTGTTCAGATGGAAATGGAACGCGGAGACGGTGAGAACAGCGTCCATTACCAGTTCGTCGGTCTGGGCTAGAGGAAGCAGCAAGTGACGCCAGTCATTATGAACGCCATCTATAGCAACCATCTCGGTTGAGATGCATTGCGAGACTAGGCTATGTTAGAATGGACCGCAGCTGTAAATAACCAAAGGCACATACAGTGTAAAAGCAGATTCCGTTTCCATACTGGAGTATTCTCTGCGATTTCCTGGAGGAAAAGGCTACAAAAGATGGTGTGGTCGTCTAGCGACGAAAGACTTTCAGGGAGGTCTTGGACGTTGAGTTCCGGTGGAACAAGCTCAATTTCATCATCTTGCTGTTGTCCAGTGTTCCCACCAAGCCGAGTTTCTGTCGCTTCTGTTACAACCGAGTCCAACGTTAGGGTCGACGTCGAGGATATCGTGACATTTTTGTCGTTTGAAGGGAGGCTCCATTCATTTCTGCAGTTGTCATTAGCTCAAGTACTCAGAGTACAATGCTTAACCCTCCCTGCACGTACTCCTCGTATACGCTCTCGATCGTCTTTCCAGCCCACTTCCCTCTTGCAGCAACTCCCTTGTTGAAGCGATGCCGAATGCCCAACCCGCTACAATCTAGGCCTCTTGAGGTGCATTTGTTGCAGCTTGGCTCGGTGCGGTCGCAGTGGATACGTCGTTTTGAGCATTCGTGGCAACCTGTAGCTGTCAGCGGCTACCTCGACAGTAAACTGAAGGTATACGGACCCTTCGTCTTTGGTACATATGCACGTTTCTTTGGCGGCATGGCACGCGCCACGTTGGAGTGACTCGGTCACCGCTGTGGGCAAATCGGATCGACGCTGGACGCGCGAAACTCGGAAGTTCAAGGCGTGAATCGCCTGCAGTCGACGGGGCCGGGGGTCGGGGGT
>JAAVUK010000498.1:0-42778 GCA_014899095.1 Fusarium buxicola
TTATATTTTAAAAACTAAGTTAACTTATAGATAAATGAACTACCAGGTATAGCTATAGTATTTATTGTAATATTACAGCTTTCTTATACTCAGACAAGTATCTGAGTTAATAGACTAATGTAACATCATCTGTAACGAGAAAGTACTTCAGGAGATATTACACTGGGCGAAAAAGCACTTCAACAAGCTCGGGTATTGGGGCGCACCTAACTACATATCTCTCGTCCCCAGAAAGCTAGGAAGTAATGCACTTCTTCGAGGAGGGCACAGTTGGACAAACGAGTCGTCCTGGCTTCCAGCACTCGTTTTCAGAAACCTGATTGTCTTGGCAGAACAAAGCGCTGGTACATGTCTTACCGTGCTGCATGGAACCCCGACTAGTCAAGACTTCAAAATATGCAGGGAACGTTCGGTTTGATGCTTATCTATCTACACGAGCGATCCGTCCTTTCATCGTCATTGACCAAATCGCTCCAGCCTGACCATTGCAGACTCCATCACCCATGAGTGACTTACTACCCATGTTTACATGACGCCCTTGAGGTGCCACCCGAGATGCGAGAAGGGAAGCCGATGAGTCTTGGAGTCTGAAGTGTTGGGGAGAGAGGCAAGTATCATAGCTGCTTTCAAATGAATAGAAAGTGCAACTACGTTGTTAGAAGTATACCTAATTAAGCTCCACCACCCAAGAAAAAACCTCCGCAACTTTGTCTTACTGTTCATCTAGTCTAAGATCTTATCGTAGACTCAGGTGTATCGGGCGTCAGGATGCTTTCACACATCCATCACGTCATCACATGCAGGGCAGGAGTATTGGCCCAACTGATTTAAATATAAACCGGTGGGATCATACAAGCTTTCTGATCTGCCGATTCTATCGTCATTTGAGTGTTTTGTGTAAGACATAGGATGAGCCACACGAAACTATATATGCAAGCCCCTGCTTCTCCGGAAGGCCTTATTGAGACTACGGGCCCGGATACCGGCACGCCGGCAGTTGAGCAACAGAGGCCTGGTTGCATGATGAAAGACTCGGACCTTGCCTCTGTTATTAGGAGATCGACCCAGATCGGCAAATGAGGCTCGGCCCAGTCGGGACATGTCAAGGGCCGCCGGCTTTGCACCGAAACATTCGACTTGCTCTACTGTCCGAAGACTGGCTATCTATTACGTACATTAACTTAAGTTTGTTGTGAAAGCTCATTAGATCGATGATATTCCAGCCGCGATGTTTTGTACGGGATCAAATGGATTCCGGTTCGGCATTGCTAGAAGCAACCTGCCCTCGGATTCCATGACCAGTAAGGTCGGCATACAATAGCGGCCTGACCTAGGAGTCTACAGCCACTGGCCGAGTTTTGGGAGTAGCTTCTTGAGAGAACGCTCGAGAAAAGAGTGAAGAGACAACAGATCGACATTGACTGTGATACCCCGTTTATGAACATGCCGCCGCTAGTTCGAGATATACTTCCGAAGATACATGGGGTATTGAGAAATGCCAAAACGGCCATGAAGCCCTGCAAGACTGCTAGTAATTAGGCTCGGAGCAATCTTAGGTACCGTCTGTAAGACCAGGGTAGGGCAAGACCCACGACGGCCCCTTATTATATCCTGCTATCGGCCTCCTCTGCCGAATACTTCCATCTCCCAAGCCGACGTCGACATTCGCAACTTTGGAATAAAAACTTACATTATTGTCCTATGAGATGCAAGACACGGATGGAACTGGGAGAGGCAAAAGACGCGCCTCCAGGGCTTGCCTGGCTTGCCGGTCGAGGAAAGTTCGCTGCGATGTTGTGCACCGCGAAGGGCCATGTACAAATTGTTCCCTTGACAATCGTCAATGTGTGGTCGAACCTAGATCGGCCAAATAGTAAGCTGAAAATCACCTTTGACCTTTACAGGCACCTATTGACAGCAGCCTCTACCAAGTCGGACCTCAAGGAGAGTCATTCCAGAGCCCGAAGATGTTGGCAGGCTGCCAACTGGCTCCTCACACCACGACCAGCAGCAGCGCCAAGGAGAGAGGGGGAAAATTGTGGTGGACCATCCTTCTCACCGAGCAGAAGATGAGTCGAACATATTGTCGGACATGCCGTCTGTCCAGGGTCCTACTGGCCCGTCTATTGGTGCAAGAGACTTGTGGTTTCCACCAGAGGACTACCTCACGGAACCTCCAAACGACCAGGTACGGCCTTTGGAAATAGACCAGTCTTCCAGCAGCATCTCAGCAGGTGAGTCTTTATCTGCAAAACCCACGCTGTGGTTATTTGTATCAGCGGAGCGGATTTAAACCTACTAAATTGGGATAGCCTCCACTAGTTGCAAGAGCCAACCTCCAGTAGGGACCAAACAATCACCATGTGAAGATGATGTCAACCAGACCCATATCATCTATTCCTATTTACCGTTCCTGGAAGTGGACATGTCGACACTCTCACAAGATGATGTGCACTTCCTCGAGGCGCAAGCCTGCTTCAAGGTCCCCAGCCGACGAGCCACGGATGCATTCGTTCAAGAATACTTTCTTCACGTCCATCCTAATTTACCTCTGATTGATGAACCAGCCTTCTGGGGTATGTATTCCCAACGCGGCTACAATGCCCAGCGCCCCCGCGCAGCTCTGTCTCTTTTCGTCTTTCAAGCCATGTTATTTGCGTCCTGCAGTGTAAGTCATAAGCTTCTACTGGGCTCCACCCGTAAGCTAACATTGTGTAGTTCGTTCCACTTACGACAATTCGGAGTCTCGGCTTTCCATCAATTTTAGATGCCAGGGCAGCCTACTATCGACGTGCCAAGGTACGTAGAAATCAACAACGGCTGAAATGCCACCCGTGCCACCTTATGCCATAAGCTAATTCAATTCTAAGCTCTTGTTCGACTTCTGTAGCGGAAACGATTCTGTCTCCAATGCGCAAGGTGCTCTGCTGTTATCGTGCAATGCTGCAATGCGAGATGAGAAGAGAACGAACTCGATTTGGCTCGGGACGGCCATCCAGCTAGCTCAAGCTGCAGGAGCACATCAGTTTCACTTGCAGCCTAATCAAAGCCAAGAGTCCAAGAATGTCTTGAAAAGACTATGGTGGTGCTGCATAGTCCAAGACCGCATTCTGGCTCTTGGAGTGCGAAGGCAGCTTCACATTCCGTCGACAGACTTTGTTCTATCTAACGAGTCGCTAACGGAGGACGATTTTTCTAATGAGATAAAAGCCTCAAGAGTGTATTCCCCGGAGACAAAAAGGGATTTGATTCGAGTCTTTATTACACTCTGTGAACTTGCAGTACCACTCACGGAGGTTATTATAACCGTTTATGCATCTGGGCAACCCATTGGAGAACGCATTCCGAACATCCACAAACGCCAAAAAACCATGGATTGCATTAAATCGTGCAAGCTTGGATTAGATTGTTGGTTTGAGAGTGCAGTCAGTCGGTTTCCGACACCTGCTGGCATCTCCAACACCGATGAATCACTCGTTTTGTACACAAATCTGATGTACATCTACTATCAGTGAGTTGTTAAGGACACCTTTGCATTTCATTCGCTCTTACGCGTGGTATTTACCTCCAGTTCGGCTCGGTCAGCTCTGTATCAATATGGAGCTCTCATACTCTTCCTGAGCTCCAATGGGCTCGGTAGCGACAACAGCGGCTTGCGCCGAAGCCGAATGCTGTTAGAAGATGCTATAATGAGCATTACTGATAACCTGGAGGAGCTCATACAGCTGGATCTTGGAGGCTTCCTTCCCGTTAGCATGTAAGTGCACTTTGACGGCCATGAAGCGCAAATGCAATGTAAAGGTGAAAGCTAAGATCATTCTAGCGTCGCCTACGCCGCTCTGCCACTTCTTTTACACATGATTGACGTCAAACTTGCTACCAAGCCGTCGCAAACAGCGCAGAAGCAAGATAGACTCAACGTGTACGTGGAAACGATGAAGCGAATGCAAAAAGTATATGTCGGGGTGGACGACGTTTGGGACTTTGTGAGAAAAGCTGTTGGACACGTCAAGGCGCATGAGCCGGCACGAGAGTCGAATCGCTTCATCTTAGGGGACGACTTGAACTCCAGTCAGTCAACCAACATCAGCAGTCTACCTCTGAAGGCGTCGGGTCCTACCAAGTCGGCACACAACTGGGGGCATGTGCTCCTCTACCAACCTGTCCTTTATTTTCGGATCACTCACACTGTTGACCTCTCTCTGTCGCTGGGGCGCTACTCGGACGACTTCGTCTTCTCTCTGGCACTGAAAGCTGCACCCTTTCCTCACTCCTACCTGCTGGTGGATGACGAAAAAGATGAGGCCCACCACGACCTAGTGTTCGGAACAGAGAGCAGCGGCGAGAAAGCATTGTTGGGAACTGAACTTATGGATCTTGGACGGTTTGAGGAGTTGTCACACCAACCCGGAACAACTTTGCAAGTTCCCAGCGAGCTACAAGGCGCCGATGACTTTGATTACGGACTTGCTGACCTGCAAATTCCCCCTTTCGCCGACTGCATTGACTTCGATCATGGAGACAGGGAAAGTAACACATTTTCAACATCTAAGCAACATCTACCAGAGAAATCGGACTTTGCGCCACGCCTTCAAGATATATTCACGGATCCTTTCGACTCTCTCGGAAGCACAATCAAGACCAGATGTGCAATGAGAGAAGTGTCAAACCCCGAAGCCTCTATCCCCAGAGTAGAGACGGTCATGACTACTGGCCATTGTGGGACATGTCTTCGGCTGGGATACCTAGGTTCTCTGTCCTCATCCTCAGAGACGATGGTCAACGCCAATGACACCAGTACGAATGCTATCAACCGTCTGGTCTCACCACTCCATTCTATGGACACCAGCGTTTGCATGAGCGAAGGAAGTCCCAGTGAAGCGACTGGCGAGAAGCTGGACACAGGCACTAGCTTCCAGGCAGCCACGACCCAAGTATCCCCTCCGTGGTTTGCGGTAAGCTGGGACGAGTCACAAGACGAGCATCAGTTTCGGCAGTGAGGCATGGGCTGGCTCTGGTGTTCCTTGTATCCTCTAGATCTACAATCACTTGGCCTCGGACTTCCATCACTCTATTCTATGATCTTTTGAAGCACTATAATGCTCGTCTCTGTGGCCGGTGTTAGCAAAAGGGTTAGACTACGCATGGCAGCCAGGTGTCATCAGTAATGAGGTCCACCCACCCATGGTTCATCTCAATGCCTAACCTTTTTTCTTTGGATGAAAATCGGATTATATATACGTCTTGAAGACTGGAGTGTGTATCAAGTCTTCGTTGTAGTAACTAAGATCTTTTTCGAGTTCCTCAAACAAATAAAACCTACCAAGGCTTAATGACATCCCTCATAGGCATACTCATGCACGCTTTTAGAACACAAAATTCTATTATTCTAGTTGCGAATCAGGTCAAAGACAGGTATTACGTGGCACCTCGACCGAAGTCCTAGCTCTAGAGACGCGCTGATCTAACCGACGCGGGATCTTTGAGCATTCGGCGTAGAATTTTGCCGGACGGGGATTTAGGGATAACATCAGTGAACACGATCCCTCCAGTGAGCTTCTTGTGTGCAGAGAGTCGATTGTCCATAAAGGCCTCAATTGATTCAGAGGTCACTTGCCCGTCTTTTGGCACGATATGAGCTTGCGGGTGCTCTTGGCCGTTTCTGAGCGCAGCTTTGCGTGAGCATGAAAGGGTCAATAAGGATGAAAAGATGGTAGAAAAGGGGGGGGCAACCACGTACCTGCTTACTCGAATTACGGCACAATCTTTGACGCCTTCATGCTGAAGGAGATGTCCCTCAAGCTCGGACGGTGCCACCTGAAAACCTTTGACCTTGATAAGTTCCTGAACTCACATTGTCAGCAAAAAGTTGCTGTCGAGTACCTGGACATAGCGAAACACCAACCTTCTTACGGTCCACAATTGTCAAAAGTCCATCCGTCTGCATTGTCACGATGTCTCCGGTTCTGAGCCAACCATCCTCAGTCCATGCTTCCTTAGATGCACTGGGATTTTTATAGTAACCCTTGAACACATTTGGCCCCCGGATCAGAGCTTCGCCCTCCTCGTTGTAATGGACCTCACGTCCATCTTCGCTCATTATCTTCATCTGCATGTTAGGGACGATATATCCGACGCCCTCGTGTGATGGGTCAAACTCGTCGGGGGCGAACAGGGTGACGGCCATCGTAGCTTCACTCATTCCCCATCCCTGTCGGCTGCGGGCTTTGCCCTTGCTGAATACCTCCTCTAAGCTCATGGAGAGCTCTGGCTGTAGAGGGGCTGCTCCACAGATCAAGAACTTGACGCTCGCAACGTCATATTGCGACAAGAGATTGCTTTTCACCAGCATCACAACCACTGGTGGAGCCAGGAGCAGGTATGTGACACGGAACCGTTGAATGGTGCGTAGAAGAAGTTCAAGACCAAACTTCCGCATGACGACTGTGGTGCAGGATCGACGGACGTTGACCACGCAATAAGTGATCAGGCCACCTAGACTCATGATCAGTGGTGTCGCATTATGAAGACAGGCGTCAGACTTACTGGCATGGTAGAGAGGCAAAAACGCACAGTGAGTATCGTGAGCCGCAAACTCCGGGTCCGACGCCCTTGCTCGGGCCACTCGATCAAGATGCAACGTCTGTTCGGCATTGGCAACAAGGTTCCGATGGGTAATCATGCATGCCTTGGGATTCCCCGTTGTCCCACTGCTGAAGTTGAGAACGGCGACCCTGGCAACATAGTCAGCTTCATTTTCTTCCTTCTCAATCGCAAAAACATACTTATTGGCCAATACTTCAGCATCACTTATTAATTTCCATGAATACGGTCTGGCCAGCAGGCTATGTACGCTCCGGAATTCACTTTGCGTAGGCTGACCGTCATGGTCAATGAGCACTATAGACGTTCTTGGCAAGCCCACAGATCCTGCAGCCTGCAATGCTGTTTGGAGTCGTTCAGCATCCGTAAAGATGCATTTCGCGCCGGTCGTGGTGAGTTGGTGGATTAACTCTGTATACACGTTACTTTTGTACTTTCCGTTTTGTGATGCCGCATCTCATCATCAAAGTTGATGTCTTGTTCTTACCTGTAGCGGTGTATCCTGGATTGGCACCGGTAAAGATCCCCCCGGCGCATATTGCCCCTAGAATGATACCTGGGTACCAAACCTGAAGCGATGAGACATGATGCTCAGGAAGAGGCGGTCGTTTTGTGGTCACTTACTGAGTTTTCGGCGTATGCCAAGACAACGTCGTCGTCCTGTATTTTTATCATTTCGCGTAGGCCGCCCGCTAGCCTCTTCACGTAAGTCTCTAATTCGGACTTGTAAAATCTTTGGGTCGGTCTTTCTGCATCCACGAAGATAAACTCGTTGGCTCGTGAAGGCAGCGTTCCTGTCGTCCAAGTCAGCAAGCGGGAACGAAGACAAATCCTGGCATGCTTAGGTGAATTGTACCAAAAACATAGGTCAGAACATCCTCTGCAGGTATATCAATGCGGTAGCGAGAGGAAAATACCATGATGGCTTTGGCAATGCCAGGTTGGGTTTTCGTAGGCGATGGAGTGTGTAACGGACGGTCGATTGATAATGCCAGTGTAAGCGATAACGAGAGCCTCAAGGGTTAAAATACCCCCAATACTAATATTGTCAGTAGAATGAGAGCATAGTTGAAATTGGACCGAGCCGGAAAAACCGGCTGGTTGCCTCGGTCGCCTGCCTCGGCCGAATTTTGACGACCCGAGGTATGGTATAGTCCCCGGACTGAGGTCAGGTCTAAGGCATCAGTTGAGTTGCATTGTTAGCAACGGCCCGAAACCACCTGTCAAGCTCCCACCTGGTCATTGAGCAAGCAGGTAGAGCAACAGTGGACGCGGCGGCAGCGAATTACGTACACTCGGCCGTTGTCTATCCGTACTCCGTAGACTCTAATTAAACCCTGCAGACGTGGCACGGCGCCCGGGCCGTAGTCCTGATTAGGCAATTTTAGATATCTCCCGGCTTTGACCAGCTTTGGACGAAGAAACCCGGTTGGTATTGTGCAGCCAAACTCGTATGGCGCGCCCTATGTAAATGCCAAGTAAAAGGGAACAGGCACTACATCAATCTGGTTCAGCAAATAAGAGTGATGATATAAGGGGAAGGACGGTAGAAATTGATAATCTACTCTATGCTGTGCGTGCCTAGTTGACCTGACGCATCTGCCTTTGCTTGGCCCCTTTGCAGCGTGTGAGGCTGCATATCTTTTCTACTCTGTGGATGTCTAATCGACCTTTGATGGCTCCAGCTCAAAAATGATGGAGAGTGAAGGTGGTTTCATACAGTGCTGTTTAACACACCGCCATCCGCCCTCGGCGAAAACCCCCTGCCAGTCCTCCACGGTGGGCAAGGAAACACCCATCAGGGCATGACCAAGCTCGAAGCCTAGGGTGAAGATAGGGATGTTGTCTTCCTTGACCGCGTGTACAGACTGAGGATCGCCCAATAAGATACGCATTGTGTCGCAAAGGAAAAAGCGCTTAGTGTTGGGGAAGGCTTTTCTCAACCCGCGCAGCGAGGCAACGCAATTCTCTCGAGGCCAGAAGTCGTGGCCCATCAAGAAGGACGTTAGAAGATCAACTCGAGAAAACTCGTCTCGGTAGCTCAAATCCCGCGCATCGCCCACCATGAACGTCAGGCGGTCGCCGTACCCACGCTTTGCGGCACCAGCCTCGGCGGCGTAGTTTGCAAAACTAGCAACATCAACACCAAGACCAGTGGCTGTGGGGTAGCGGTCCAGGATCTGCATGAGTCTCTCGCCACTTCCACTTCCGAGATCGACGACCGCCTGGAAGTTGTAACCGGCTGAATCCAAAGCGTCCAAGAAGATGGGGTCGAAGAACTGCGTATTTGCATCACGACAGGCGTATGCAATCGCCGCAGCATCGCGGCCCCACCGCTTCTCGGTACGGTTCTCATTGCGTAGTAGGTGCTGAGTGCGTGAGAAGAGGCTGCCAGATCCGAGGGCCAGCCAGTGGAACAGGCCTTTAGTCCGATAGGCCGCATCCAAGAGCCTGCCTGGCGTGACAGTATCCTCGTCGCGCTTCAGTACGTCCACTGAGACCAATGCAAATACCAGACCCTGTGTTGAGCGGTAATCGAGGTCGTTTCGGCCTGCGAAATCAACAATGCCTAACCCCTTCCTGGTACGAACTTCGTCTAACAGGCCCACCTCCCAAGCGGCACCAATCGCCACGGCCGCGATGTATGAATTGAAGATATTGGTAATATCGCGGTCGGTAGCTTCGTAAGTTGAGTTCATTCTGTTGGAAATGGAATCGGTTGTTATGATGAGAAGGAAGGAAGAAGTCGTAGTCAGTTGAATTTGTTGGTTTATCAGGGACAGTCGAGTATGAGGGTATAACCAGCACATATATACATCACGGTTTCTAAAGATTCCATCCATACTAACGCTTTCTTCGACGTTGTTTGCATGCGGTTATCGCCACCGCCAAGCCACAGACTCCCATGAGGACGATGCCACGAGTAAACATCACATATGCCCCCGTTAAGTCGCAGCAACTACCTATTCCAGGCCTAATTGCCGGCTGACCTTCCCTATAGAGCCTTGTCAAAGGCCGCATGGTCAATCGGAGCATTCATTAGAACAACCCCTGGGTTTGGTTGCAACAAGGATTTGCGCTCAAGTTGGAAAGTGGGTTCATTCGGTATATTTGATCTACGTACTTGGTTCTTTCGGAAGACCCATTCGGTACATTTCAATCACTCGGCATATGTGATCTACCTAGTTCACTCGGAAGATCCATTCAGTACATTCCACTCGGTTATTCGGCCTGTTTCATCCATTCGGCCTATTCGGCGCATGGAAACAGTGTGCAGTATGACGATAGCTCAGCCGCCAAGATCAAGTATAATTACCCTCAACGAGATCGTGGATGTTGCTTTTGGTTTTTCCCTCTTCTTTAAACAAACAAGAATCATTGCTCTACTCACACCTGCTTCAACTTTCAACAACCAATTCAGCTATTTTTACCTATCCCACCATGTCGTCCATCGCTCTTCCTCAGCAGATGCACACTGGAGCTGACGCAGTCACCGTCTCTGCTCCACGAGCTACTGCCAATGGCAAAACCGCAACTCCAAGCTTTCCGGACATGAAGCTCCCGGATTTATCTGCTTCAACTATGAGTTTCTTACCGCCCCACCAGGTCATCGACGGCTGCTGCGTTTGGACCTGGCAGGACGAGCAGACCATGGCCATGGGCTGGATAGTCATTGATTCGCCCACTCTCACGACTTCCGGGGGAGGACTATTCATGCACGAGCAAGCTACCTTGCGCGAAGTTCGCGATGTGGCTCAAGCTATGAGTAGAAAGCTCGCTGTTTCTTCTCAGCCACAGATCGTTGGCGCAAAGGGTGGCATCAAGTTTCCACACAGAGATCCAAGGGCCTCTAAAGTTCTTGAGCGTTTCATCCGCGACAATGCCTCAGTCATATCCCTATTCTGGGGAACCGGCGGTGATCTCAATGTTGGTCATGCAATCATCGACGAACACATGAGAAAATACGGTGTTTTGGGTACTATGACTGCACTTGATGCGCTGAAGCGCAATCTCCACTGCCCCGTCTCAGCTTCCGCCAATATCCCCAAGTTGCTTGAAGAGTTCGTGGAGGGCATCGGATGGCCTCTGCGGGACTATTCTGTTGGCTACGTGATGGCTACCACCCTCAAGAAGCTCCTGGCACATACCAATCCAGATCTCATGGGACAGGCACGCCTAGCGCTCCAAGGATTTGGCTGCGTTGGTGCGGGTTTCGCTCGTGCAGCTAAGGACCTGGGTATTGGTCGAGTAGTAGCAATATCCAGTCCAAGCGGATTCCTCATCAACGACGACGGTATCGACTGCGGCATCATCGAAGCCACTCGCAACGACCTAGAGAAAAGGTTTCCTTGTTCAAATATCGATCCCAAAACCTTGGAAGCTGGCCTCACCGACAGTGACTTGCAGTCGCAAGCGTATACTCCACGTGAGGACGGGTCCACTGACGAGGAACATTTGAACGCATTCTTGGCTGCATCCAAGGCTGAGGTTTTCGTTCCATGTGCTCGGCGCTATGTTCTCTCGGATCGTACCATCTCCTGTCTGGCGCATAATACTTTCGCCGAAGTCCCTTCTAACGCGAGATTTATCGTCGCTGGCGCCAACAACATTTTCGATCCTGACATGACCAAAGTCGATGGCTTGTCCAAGCTCGATGCTGCATCCATAAAGATGCTTCCTGAGTGGGTCAGCAACTCGGGCACCTCCAATCTGTTCATGCGAGCGTGCAGCGGCACGGCCTTGGAAGGCTACACTGCCTCCAACCTCGAGGCATGCGCCAATGACACTGATTCCTTTATGAACGACGTCTTCACCGCAGCTGGAAAGCAGTCAACCACCGCTTCGCTATGGAAGGCTTGCGAAGATGTTGCCATTGCCAGAAGACAAGCCGGGGCTGTCAACCTCCTTGGCGTCAAGAGAATCTCCCACTTGACCCTGGTTGCTGCCGATGCCAAAAGATCCAAGCAGACCATACAGCAAGCGGCTGGAGCTACCGCTGTTGAAGATGACGGCGTCTATCAACTTCCAGGACTGGGCGACCCAACGATCAGCGTCTTTCAAGCTACACACGGCGGAGACTCAGCCGATGTTGGCCTGTATCTTCGCTTTTCTGTCTACAATCTAGACAAGACTCGAAATGTCCTGAACGAGGAGAAGATCAAATACGAAGAACGAGCTCTCGGGGACGGTGCTGTTGAGCTGGTTCTTATTGGTGGGGAATCTGGATACCCCACGAGCTTCTGTCAAACACCAGCTCGAGAGTCATCTAAAGTCGACTCCTCCAAGACTTCTGACGCACTGCCCAGTCTGCCCTCCATATCTGGAAGGGTGGGGCAGCTCGACCACTACTCCCCGATCATGCCCGACACTAGAACTCCCAAGGACTTCCACGAACGTCTGATGGGCTTTACCTTTCTGCGAACCTTACGTCTCAATCTTGGCTCAGCTCCTGAGGGTGAAGTAGATGGACTGATTCACGTGATGGGACTGCCATTCGACGCCCAGCGAGTTGTTGCGCTGACTGAAGGTCTTTCACCTCAATCGACATTCTCGAAGTTGCTTTCGGGCAAGGGCCGGGCATTCGTCCACCACATTGCTTTAGAAGTTGAAGATACCGAAGTTGCCTTCAAAAAACTTAGGAGCAGCGGTTGGAAGACTACTTCAGAGACTGTCAGCTCGGACCAGCGGAGTGGATTCAAACAGTTCTTCTTGAGAGAAGAGGAGGCTGGGTGTGTTATAGAACTCATTGAACGAGGGGAGAATGGTCCCTATGCAGCCAAAGATGAAACAGCATCGCCTAAAACGGGCGATGGAGGCAGCGCTGGCAAGACTGCCAATGGCGAGTCAAGCTATGCTAGCCAGCAAGGGGAGTTTGAAGCAGGTAACATTTACTCGCTGGTTCAATCGCTCGACGTTTGACCCAGGAGAGGTAGACTAGGTTTCAGTCATCAGTTTAGACAAATGTACGCTCTTTGTTGTCGAAATTATTCTCAACCTCCCATTTGCACAAGTATTCAAGCCGTGAACGGAACCATTTTCCAGTGCAGTAGCCTATGCTGCCCTGGTAAACATAAGAGGAAATTTCAGAGGATTAGCTGTAAATCAATAGACTGTTTGTCATGATGGTATTCTCTTGACTATCCAGTACAAGAGAAATGGAACCTCAGCCTTGCCTCAGAGCTAACTGTCAGAACCAGTCTGTAAGGTTGTAAATGATTATTTAAGCATAGATTATATGTCTTATAACTACTAGGAGAACACGCAGCTGTAAATCTACAAGACATGTTGCGAGTTAATGATCGGTGTTGTCGAAATCATCAAAAGCCATCTGTATTGTCTATAGAGAGCACTTGGGCCTGGCTTCAGACTCCACCCCACTGAACTGTGATTGTAGTTTACTATTTAGCTCTTTATACATTGCCCGCTCGAACAGGCGGCCAATTTCAATGCATTGCTTGACTGCCCAAGGAAGGAGTTGAAAGGCAACAAGTGTACACAATCCGGCTTCAGGGTCAATGGACTAGAAAACGAGCGGATCAGCGGATCAGACCAAGTCTCTAGGTAGCTCATGACCGTCGGACCGAGCGAAATACTAACTTACCCAGTAAAAGTTTGGAAATCCAGCCCATCCCATAGAGCCCTTGCGACGCCAAACCTTCCCATCACAGTCCCCCATGAGAATCAGTCCACCAAGCCCATGATTTCGCTTCATGTCAAACATAGGAAGAAGGCCTCCGCGATTGGTTTTCTCAATCTGATTGTTGAGAGATGTCTCACAACGCACGTCAAGCTGAGGCGCAAACATGAGCTCAACCATATCGGGCGTCAGTAGCTTTCCGTCATTGCTCAACAGGGAGTGCATGATGGCCATGAACGCTTCGGGACTCGCATAGATACCAAGCCCGCCAAAGCAGTCCTCTGGGTCTGCTTTGTAGTAGCTGGCATCTTCATACTGGGCAACACCATCTTTGCCAACCTGACTCATATCCGCTCGACGAGACATCATGTCTGGATGGCGCTGAAGCATAAAGGTCACGTCTGTAATGCCCAAAGGCTTGCAGATATTCCTCTGCAGGTATTCTTCAAGACAAGTAGTCGTCGCTCGTTCGACAAGTTTGCCAGCCCACTCAAGATTAGGACCATAGGTCCATCGCATCCCTGGGTCATGGATCAACGGATAGTTGTAGCTGTCGATGACTTTCTCCGAGCTGGGTGGTTGAATATATCCAAGGTCCCTGTATTTTTTTAAAATCGGGTTCTGGGGGATGTAGCCGATCCCAGAAGTATGGGTCAAAAGATGTCTGGAACAGTTAGGCATCGCTTGCAGACTGGAGATTGTTTCAAAGCAGATGTAACCAACCTCAGAGTGATAGGACCCTGTGTGTCACGTAATATTGGCTTCATCGTAGCATCAAACCCTGACAAGACTTTCAGATTTCCAATTTCTGGCAAAAGTCTTTTGACATCATCGTCCAAGCCTAAAGTCCCACGTTGGACACACTGCAAAGCCATTACTGAAGTGATAAGCTTGCAGGCACTTTCCAGTCGCATCGGTGTGCTCGCTTCCATTTCGATCTCTTCGGGCGACGACGGCCCTGTCCGAGCAGTTCTGGCTCCGTAGCAACGAGTGTGATTCACCTTATCACCTTTAAAAGCCCACAATGTCAGCTTTAGGAGAGTTTGGAAACATATAGAATTTGGTGCATACATACCTATTTTGTCTCTGGCCATTAGCACGACACCAGGGATGTGTCCCGACTTGATCGAGGATCGAATCTTCCTGTCCAGCTCACTATCCATCGTGAAGATTATCTCTGAGGGCACTGAATTTAGCAGATAATCAAGAGATCTGGTTTGATAATGTCTTATACTTGGGCTTTAGCTTTTGTTGTTTTGGGTCGTGAAGAAGCCGGCCTCGGAAGTAGCTAACCGAGGGAGAAATTAACCCGAGGGCCTCGGGCTATCCTCTTTTTTCATTAAGGTATCATAGGCACCTAGAACTCTATACTACTAGGCTGAAGATTGAGTTCTCGGCCGAATGGATGGGAGGTCAAACAGAAGATAGGATCCGTTTCCCTCTCATGCTTTCAGTTGAGGTGGCCCCATACTGGATGCAGGCCTCCATATCAGCAAAGCTAAGGCTTACAATATGGGTGACGAGTTATCGACATCTTCTGACCGTCTTCACTGCGAATTTCAGTGAGTCTACATCGGCAATAGTTCGAGACTAATTCTCGGGTCCCTGGTTCCCAATAGTCCCGGTGTTCTGAAGCGAGCAGGAATATTGCGACAG
Organism: Fusarium buxicola; assembly: GCA_014899095.1. Classification (NCBI taxonomy): domain Eukaryota; kingdom Fungi; phylum Ascomycota; class Sordariomycetes; order Hypocreales; family Nectriaceae; genus Fusarium; species Fusarium buxicola. Next base: position 14,897 of record JAAVUK010000498.1, read on the forward strand.
ATCAGAGGACTAATTCCATTTTATTCTACCCACTAGAATTTCTTGCCTTCAATTATACTGCTCACTATATGACCGTCACAGAAGAGTCTAGTAACTAGGCATCTTCCCGGCTGGGTGATAGTTGTTCTATGGGTGTAACCAAGTTCCGACGTAATTTCGTCTTTGGCGGCGCACCAGACCCTTCGTTGAGGATTCTTATTAAAGGAACTTAAATTTGAAGGCAGGATTCAAATGGTATTGACTGCAAATATATTTCCAGTGTCAGATAATTACCATCCACTACGATACGAGCAAAATCGCCACCTATGATCGAGGAATGAGGTAGGAGAAACTGAACAAGGATCGAAGAGTTGACAAAGATCTAGAGTAGAATCCTATATTCTGATGCTACGGGTAATGCTTTGGTGAGCTGACAGATCACACCTTTATTACTTGGTAGCAAGTCTCAGTTACTCGCGTCAACGCTTAGCGAACGATCTCAGTAGGCCATTTTGATGATCTGGCTTGAGCTCGTCTGCTGATTTGACTTAGGCTGGTCACATCTCACCAACTACGGTGCTTCAGAGAAGAAGCAAACAATGCTCTAGGTCCAAGTCAAGTGTCGTCAGAACTCCATATCATGGTTAATGAAGCCAAAACTGGTTCTGGAAACTGGCTATGCTGCTACGTTCGACATGCTTAACGGGCAAATGGGTGGTCTGGATTCTTTCCCATGTGGGGCGTTTCCAAGCTCCATTCACAACGTCGACATACGACATGTACGAGTATTCATACACTGGAAGCAGTTCTCTTTCTGCAATTAGGTAGCAACATTGAACTCGTTAGCACTTCATTCTCAGCATATGTGTGTGGAGCCTTCTCTAGTATTGCTTTCAATACTACCATGTTTACGATCCACGATGTTTCTTCTCGCTCAACTGCCCGCAGCAACCTTGTGATTAGTGATACAAGATCACGTAGATATTTGGACGCGATAGAGAGCATCATAACCCCGTTCTCTTTTCTCGATTAATGATCTAGCTGGAAAGGATCTCGATGTCGAAGCGTAGAACCTATGCTAGCTTTTGCATTCGAGTTTCCATATCATACTCAAAGCTCGTCATATCTCCCCTCTGATATTCCAACTGGAACATAGAGCCGTATCCGACCCATTCAGCAATGTACAGGTTTTTAGCTCCTCTACTCCCCAGTAACGCCGCACAGGTGCTTAACACCGTGCTCGTGCTCAGTAGCAAGTGATTACTCACAACGCCATTTAACAATGAAACCAGACTACAAAAATACCATAATCAGAGAATGATTGCTTGCGGATTCAAATAAGCAAACATCTCAGTCCAAGTAAGATTTTCCTTCAAACTTGTCTTCCAGATGGCGTCCAACGCAGCAGTGACCGAGTGAACAGAGGCGAAGCGGATTTCGTCGTAGATAAAACATGTCAGACCGCGTACGCCCCGTTGTTGTTTGGGGCATAAGGAGTGGGCACCCGCAATACAAAGAGGCAGGACCGCGCAATTGAGGATTTTTGAGGGCTTCTTTATACTAAATATACAATCCAGGCAGGATTGAGTATGTTGCTGTACCAAGGCGTGGTTGGCTGGTAGACCACAGATGGCCCGATATAAGTAAATGAGTGCCGAATGTTGGAAGATTCGAACGAGGCTGAATGCATGGGCCGACTCGGTATCGCATTCGGTCGGCTCTTTCTCAGTGGGAGGAGGGGAGGATGAGGTTAGGTCCTCTATGACGAGGGACGCGTATGTTGGTCGGAGGGCAGCCTCAAAGATGCGGATTCGTTCGATCGAAAACTCCTCGACTATATGTGCCGTGGCCTCGAGATAGAAGGCCATGCTGGATATTTGCTGGAAAACGGACGAGAGGGAACAATAGCCCTGTGTGTCTCTCCCCCACCAGACCGGTCCTCTATCCACTACGTCCCAGATGGCCGGTGAGAATGAGGGAGCTTGCCCCGTGAGCATGGCTCTGGTGAGGTCTGCGGTTGCAAACTCTGAGAGCAGCATATGAAGCGGATCCTGGCCGGTACCTAAAACAGCTGTCATGCCTCCAAGCTGATGGACAATAGCCAAGACTCCGTCCCGGTGACTTGAGGTGGATGCTGAAGATTGAGCGCATTCCAAGAAGCCGTCGTGAAAGTAGAGCAGCAGGACGGCAAACAACAGAGTTTGCATAGGGCCGTCCTCTTTGGTGCAACAGCCATCCACTTCCTCGCGTAGTGTAGCCAGACATTCCATGCGTTTGACGTTCAAGGTGCTGCGGCTATTTCGTCCGTCTTGTAACCAACGATGTGAGTCAGCGAGGACGCATGTCGCTAGAAGCACCACGCGATGCTCCAGAGCGACCATGGTCGGGGGCGCGCATGGCGTTGAAGCGGTCGTTAGCAGCGGCCAGAAGCGTCCATGGAAGTAATCCAACGAGCGTTTTTCGTAAATAGCCAGAGAAGAAGCCAACTGCTCGTCGCGGGTGGTGACTTGGTAGATAGCTGGGACTGTGACTGTTGGTCGTGTGCTCCATCTGATCAACCGCTGGTTGTAGTCGCAAGTTGCGCCAACTTTGACGCATCTCGAGCATATGGGTTTAGCAAGGTCACATTTGATCCGCCTCTTCTTGCAGGGCCAGCAGGACCCCTCAACCACGCGGACGCGTGTCTTTCCCATGGCGGCTTCCGGGGTCGTTGTACAGTGAGTGACAAGGAGTTGTTTGGAATGTATCGAGATCAGTGTTGTCGTCGATAGTGGAGAACTAGTCTGTCTGCGTAGAAGAAAGAAAGCTGGGATATGCGGAGGTTGAAGTTTCGGAAAATTGCAATTTCTCCGATCGGCCGCTTGTTATTATAGGTATTTGCGGGCTGACGGGCTCTAACTCGGTTGATTGTGAATGGTAGGTACACTCTGATGAATGACTCGGCGAGGTCTGTATAGGCGATCAACTCAGCCCGGCACTTATCTACAGGCCTGGTCAAGATGTGATCTCATCCAAGCGACTCAAGGTCGGCTTCGGCATCAGGTAACAGGAGTCATGCTCGAAACCCAACGTCTTGCGGTTCCTGATATGCACAATCCGTTGGTACGGGATGGTCGGTAACGGCGGGGAAACTGACAGAAGGCCAAAGGATCGCTGATGAAACCTCCACAATCAATGCCCCACGTGAGAATGGGCAAGCGACCTTCCCAATCCGGCCTAGATGACAGTACCGACAATCTCCAAGACAAAGGGGGTCACGGGGTAAGGCTGCGGGGGTGGCAGAGTCCAGCTTCTGGCCCAGGCAGCCGGGCTCTTGATTCAGGTTGCATTGTTTACTTGGAACAGCCCAAGCAGCTGCTGTAACTAGTCGCGGCAGTTGATACAAGTGTATTGCGTTTATGCATCTACGTACGTACTGGACAAGTGGCCTGGATTTACGCCTTGCCATGCCACTGACTGAGGTGCCGGAGTGTTGATCTTTTCGCACCTCACCTTGGGCCCTCCGGCTTTCTCGATAGCCTCAGAGATGCATTTCTTGTCAATATCGGTCTCTCCATGCATCTGTACCGTCCACTTCCTATCGTCATCGCCACCCCCGTAGTTGGGTTTTGGAAAGTCCGATTCGAATCCGCATTTCGCCGCCTCTTCTCCGAGGTGCTTTCTGCTATCCGTGTCCTTGGAACTGCCGTCGCATCTATCCAACACAACATCCTTCAGGTAGAAGAACAGTCCTCCCCACCAACCTCGTGGCCAATATCAGGTGTCTCGTAATCAGATCAACATGACCTCGTGGGGTATGTCCGTTATATTTGGTGCATATGTATTTGCAACCCGGCCCAGGTCGCGCCAAAGCCCGTGCAGCGTTGCAGAAGTGTGTCGCAGGCCATATATACCCAAGTCCCCGTATCATTAGAAGGGGACCCTCTACCTCTTGGTGCGTGGCGTAATGGTCTGGAGCCCAAAACAGGCCCAAGAATCGGGTCCCGGAGTTTTGTAGCCGCCATCGTCGCCATCTTTCATCAACTTGTCTGACTCGTGTTATGAGTCGACTATCTCATCAGCGAAGTCGGCTGTGTTGCTGGGTTAGCTATGTGTCCTTCTACAAGCCAAGAGCCAGAAGTACCCATACCAGTTCCTGTCCGTTGTGTCATCTGATGATTCAAGAGCATCGACCTGTCGGCAATATCGGCATTGTCTGATTTTGATTCTGCCTAGCCCCCTAGGCGTATTACCAAGGGAGATCTGTTGGCCTCGGGCACACCCCTGTGAGGGTGTGTCTTGTGCTGTGTGTTCGCAGATTGAATGAGCATTCCGGTAGTCGCAGCCTCTTCCACATCATCATCAGCGATTACATGGCGTAACAATTCTTCTCTCAGTCGACCGTAAATCTTTTCTGCGTTATCAAGGTTTTGCCATCCTTCGTAATCTACCATAATAGCCATGATTCCGGCAACATGAGGAGCCACCATACTTGTTCCATTTTCCTTTAAATAATGCGTATCGGACTTGATATTGGCCGACCTGACTGATTCTCCGGGTCCGAGGGCGTCGAGTCACTTATTATATTCGAGCCACTCAGTGGAACAATCCATCTTAGCCCCCACGGTCAATGCCGCGCGTCAGTGCCGGCAAGACGTTGTTTTACTCTACGCGGATAACAAGACACTGGGGGGACCTGTTCAGTAAACTTTTAGCATTTTATACCCTAACAGGCTCAACTGACAGTTCAGGGAATTTTGCCCCTCACTGGTTTCCTTGCTTCACCATGGGAGTGGACGAGGTAAATACATGTTTTAAGAATAGTCATATCAATATTAGTTTTTGGTTGGTGGCACGTAGGCTTGAGAGGCACTTTAGGTGAAACCTATTTGGCTGGACGGAAAGTCTCGTTGAGAATGGTGAGAACTGCTTTCGATTAATGACATTGCGATTGGTGAGAAGGGAAAAGCTGAGTTGTAAGCCCGCAGTGGGCTCAGAAAAGATATATCGGCGGCGCGTTTCTAATCCTAGGTAAGGATGGGAAGGGTAGAGTGTTTCGGTGGTGGGGGTGTGGTTGAAATCCACTGCGCCGCTCACAGCTCACCCAGGCTCGGGTTAAAGCAGTAACTATCGGCTCAAGTTGCCTATGAGAGAGAAAGTCTAGTGCGTCAAGATTCGGATCGTAAGTTGTGATTCTATTTACGCCTTAGACACATTTCAATCGGCCTCATGCCATGCAACAAATTACCCTTACTCGATATACACCTTATGACTTCATAACATGTATCTCAAGCTTTATCTTGCTTTTGTAACTCTATGTAATATGATACCTTGCATACACACGCGTAATGTACTTCATTCATAACTATGGATATAAGCATTATATACAGCTCATCCCTCATCTTTTATCCTAATCGAGACGAGGCAGCTCTCCCTTCTCCTGGGCTTCCTCCACAAGCTTGTTGTAGATGGCCACCTTCTCCTCATACTCCTTAACCAGGGCATCGTCTCTCTTGCCGGGAGTAGCATCGCCGCCGCCAAAAGCCTTTACAGCGGCATGGTAGACGTCTGCTAGAGCCTTGCACACACCCTGGGCGCTGGTAGACCCACATTGGAAGTAAAGGCTTTAGAAAATCAGTATGAATGATCATCCCTCAACTAAAAAGCCGGATATAGATATTTCTTCAAGGGATTCATTAATGGACATGTAATTTACTTACTCCTTTTTGAAGTTATCATCAATGCGCGACTTAGCACTCTTGGTGAATCGCTTCTGGGCTCGGAAATTGTGGTAACCAAAGTCGTGTCGGTGGCAGGCCGGGATGAAAGGGAAACCAAATGGGTTGTCAGGAGACGAAGTGCAACCATCAGAGGTCCAGTCGAGCGTTGGGGGGTTTTTTGCGTTACGGCGGGCAGTGAATGTGGGCAACGAGACGCTGAAGAGCAGCTGGTCGGTGACGGCGTTGGCACTTTGGCGTTTGGAGACAGAGTCGTCCTTGGTGCCAGAAGGCAGGGCGAAGGCCACTGGCACAAGTGAGACAAAGAGTGTGTTGAACTTCATTGTGACGAGGTGGGGATGGCCAGGCAGATGATGTGTGATGTCTTGCAGCGTCTCGCACCACGTTCACGACGATGGAGAGGGCTCTATTTATTTATTTGTTTTTCGCGGGCAATCAAATGCATACGCGGAACTCTCCCGCAGCATCGATGCACCATCTCAGCCCCCAGATTCTCAACTGCTGATCATCTCGGCTGTTACCTTCCCAATTGAGCAATGATCTCTGTGGACTGGAGTTGCGAAGCTCACGCTCTTCAGCTCGTGTTACTGATTTGCTGTTTCTTGCCAAGCTTTCTGTAGGCCGGCATTCTCGGGCTTCCAGCTATAGACTACTCCGTAATAAGCAAGTTTTTTGTTTATGCCAAGAGACATGGGTGCAAGTCTTAGCATTAAGCGCATGGCCGGATTATGAACTTGGATTGGAAGGTTGCTGTTAGAATGGGTCGAGCGCCGTGCGGGGACGGGGCATGGCGGGAGCTAATCCAGTAAAGCGCTCGGAGCAATGTTTACTACAAGAATGGCTGGGGTTACAGTAAACAGTCCTAGGAATACTATCGCGGTCGAAGAGCCCGAAATGGTTGGCATATTGGCACCATTGGAGGATACACAATCGACTGCTCAACTTTATATGGTCGCCGGCATTGAAGTCGGTGCCCAAAACGAGATCCTAGTCTCCTACTCCGTAGTCTAAAGACAAACCCGCTTTCCTCTTGGATCAAGTTTTCGAACCCTTGCGAGGTATCACGACAGTATAAAAATGCTTGCTCATAGCAGACACCTTCTTATTTAAGGCTTTTAGCAACCTTTCGAGCCGAGTTAATATTACAGTTGGACATTGAGAATACTTGTTGACATAGATTGAACCTTGAACCCTGGAGTAACAATTCAATGCCAAACATAGCACTCTGAGGTACCTTGATTACTGTTCATCGTTTTGCGCATAGATAAAATTGGCAGCTATCCCTCGTCAGTTCATAACATCGATGTCAAAAGTCAGGCCACTCACCAACAGGAACAAGCCCATTGCCATGTGCCCACTCGCGTACGCCATATCCTTGCTTGTCTGAACCCCAGTGCTTTCGTTCCTCAGGTTTCGACAGATGAAGCTTGTCGGTGGTGCCGTTGGCCGGCACGAACGCTAAGAACACGTAGCGATGCCTTCCGGTCTTGGGTGGCGGGCCTGGAGGCTTATACTCGACCACATCTTTGAGATGATGGCCGGAGGCTTCAGAAGAGGATGATAGCGATACGCCTGTAGAAATCCAATGGCAGAATTCAGACCACTTCGGATTATCTCGTGATGGCGCGTCAGGATCCGTCAGGGTGATGACGAAAGTCATGCGACGGGCCACTTCGACGTCAGAAGGCAAATCGGATTCTGCTTTCTCGAGATGAATTACTGGAGAAGATTGAAGGTGTTCGGGTTTGAGGGTATTTCCAAGAGATGCTGTGTCATGCTTCCATGATGCGCTGAATCCAAGAATTGGTGTGAAATCATCAATGACGGTGGGAATAATCTCGGCGGCGGCGAGCCTTTTCTCGATTAGTTGCGAACTTGAACTTTGGTATTTGAGAGCACTCGCTTCTTGCGAACCTGGCTCAAATCACCACTCCCTGGGTCCAAAACGTGCTGCGCCTCATGTCCAGCGGTGGCAAATTGTACCGCTGAGACCAAGGCAAGGGCTCTCCATATCGTGGCATAGAGCATAGTTGCAATGGAAGAAGACTTGGGTAGAGGATCTCGGTAGGTAACCTCAATGGGAACAAATGAGATGAGAACTGTTTTGTTATGCTAAAAGGCTTCATTGTTGACTTTTGAGGTTTCCCCGCAATGAAGTCGAGGTCAATCAATGCCCAGAATAGCAAGGAATGCGTCATCATGTCATTACATCATCTCTTCGAAGGGCTAAGCCTCGGGAATTTTCTTGATTGGTCTCAGCGTGACCCTGATTCTGAGGCACAAGAGTCTACTAGTACATGGTATGAGATGGTATATTCACGTTGCATCCTGGATCAAATCGTGGGATAGCAGACTGTACGAACTCTGGAACCACCCTGTCGCATGGGGAAGCACGGAGAAGCACCAGAATACTAGTGTCTATGTTCAAAATTGCGTACAAAACTCTGTAATTGACTTGGTGAAGGATGATATGTCCTATATTCCCAGTGCTCGTGGACAGATCAAACATAAACTGTCACCGGGCCCAGACTAGAATCCAAGGATTCGTGTTCCTGCGAATACCCGGATGCAGTTTGACGGCTTGGATCTGTTAATAGGAACGTCAAGTTTCTGTATCGCGACATGAGTGTGTTTCTAGGAACAATTTTCACAGGGATTCAGGATTGTGTCATTCATAGGAACATTAAGTTTCTGCTTTCTGGCTAAAGTCTGTTCCTGCGAACATCAAGATTTGGGTTATTTCCATAAAGTTCTAAGGTAGTGACTGGGAAGGGAACTATCAAGCGAGGGTGGCGCGAGCGACCTTTCGAGCGGAGGTTGACGTGCTCTTCTTGCTTGCCTGGGTTGTAGTTGCCTTACTAGTAGTAGTAGTTGGCTTTACAGTTGTTTTCAACGTAGTGGCGGTCGAAGTCGTCTTGGTGCTGTGTGATGTAGTCTTTGCAGTTGAAGACTTGCCAGTAGACGCAGCAGTTGCCGATGTCATTTTCTTAGTTGACGATGTGCTCGTAGTCTTGGCGGCTGTCGATGTGGACTTCTTGGTGGAGGTGCCGGTCGTGGCCTTAGCTGTCGAGGTAGATTTGCTAGTAGTGGTGACCCTCGGAGAAGTTGTAGATGTAGTGGTCTGCTTGCTGCTAGTAGTCTTTATAGACGATGTGGTGGTGCTAGTAGTCTTTGTAGACGATGTGACCTTGCTAGTAGTGGTGACTTTTGAAGAAGTTGTAGATGTAGTGGCCTGCTTGCTGCTAGTAGTCTTTATAGACGATGTGGTGGTGCTGGTAGTCTTTGTAGACGATGTGACCTTGCCAGTAGTGGTGACTTTTGAAGAAGTTGTAGATGTAGTGGTCTGCTTGCTGCTAGCAGTGGTGACCTGTGACGAAATGGCAGATGAAGAGGTGTCCTTGCTGGTGGTGGTAGACTTTGTAGACGACGTGATAATGATGCTGCTACCTGTCAATGTTGCGGAAGTTGATTTGGTAGTTGAGGTAGTCGGCGACGCTGCAGTAGTCGTGAGGACTTTAGTTGAGGTTGTGAAGCTTGAAATCTTAGTGGTAGACGTTGTGCTAGAAGAGGATCCAGCAGTTGGGTTCGTGGTGGATGTAGTAGTCAAGCTCGTAGAAGAAGGTGTCTTGAATACTGAGTTGAAGTCATCTGAAGCCGAGGTCGATATATCGCCTGACGCTTCAGTCGAAGACGGCCGGGAAGCTGTTTTAGTTACAGCGGAAAATACTGTTGTGGATAGGTCCTCTGGTGTCTCTGACGCTGTGGAAGAGGAAACCTTGGGAGTTTCCGTAGACGAAGTTTCGGAAGTCTGTGCAGAAGAAGTCTCTGCAGAAGAAGCGTTAGAAGTCCTAGGAGCGTCTGTAGAGGAAGTCCTAGAAGTATCAAGAGCCTCTATGGAGGAAGTCTCTATAGAGAAAGTTTCTGTAGCCTTTGTAGAAGTTCTAGAGATCTCTATAGAGGAACTATCGGCATCGGAAGTGCCAGAAGTCACTATAGAGGAAGCCTCTATGGAGAAAGTCTCTGTAGAGAAAGTCTCTGCATCAGAAGTGCTGGAAGCCTCTGTAGAGGAAGTTTCTATAGCCTTTATAGAGGAAGTTCTAGAGATCTCTATAGAGGAACTCTCTATATCGGAAGTGCCAGAAGTCTCTATAGAGGAAGTCTCTATAGAGGAAGTCTCTGCATCGGGAGTGCTGGAAGCCTCCGTAGAAGAAGTCTCTATAGAGGAAGCCTCTGAAGTCTTAGGAGTGTCTGTAGTTGAAACCTCAGGAGTCTCTTTTAAGGAGGTCTTTATAGTAGAGACTTCAGGAGTCTCTGTACTAGAACCCTCCTGGGTCCCTGCAGAGGAAGCCTCAGAAGTCTCAGGAGCGTCTGTAGAGGAGATCTGAAGAGTCTCTATTGAGGAGGTCTTTGTAGTAGAGAGTCCAGAAGTCTCTGTACTAGAATCCTCATAGGTCTCTGTAGAGGAAGCGTCAAGAGTCTTTATAGAGGAGCCAAATGAAGTCGTTGTAAAAGTGCTATCTGGGGTAGTTGCGATAGTGCTCTTTAGGGTGTCCGTAGACGCGCTAACAAAAAGCGTCATCGAAGTGTCTTCTATAACGGTAGATGATACTGTCGTGGTAACCAGAGTGTTGTCTAAGGTTACTGTTGCCGAGTCATCTGGGATTGTCACTGGAGTGTCCTCCGGCCCAGTTGCGGAGGAAGTATGTAGAGTTGTGTCAGAGGATACCTCTAATGAGGTCTTGGGGGAGGTTTCCATAGTCATCTCGGAGGAGGTCTCAAAAGTCATCTTAGAGTTCGTCTCCGAGTTTGCCTCTGTAATAGAAGCCGCCTTCGAGCTTGAGGTAATATCAGAAGGAGCTACCTCTGAGCTTGCCTCTGTGATAGAAGCCGCCTTCGAGCTTGAGGTAATATCAGAAGAAGCTGCTTCTGATGTTGTCTCTACATTCGAAGAAGCTACCTCTGAAAGTGAGGTCATTTTGGAAGAAGCCGCTTCTGAGGTGATGTCGAAAGCAGTCGCCTCTGAGGTTGCGTCTGTAACAGAAGAAGCTGCCTTTGAGGTTATTTCAGCAGGCGGTGCCTCTGAGCTGGTCTCTGTGATAGAAGATACTTTCTTTGAGGTAATATCGGAAGAAGTCGCCTCTGGGGTTGCGCCTGAGCTTGCCTCTAGGCTTACCGCTGTAATGGAAGAAGCTGCCTTTGAACTTGCGTCTGGGGTGGAAGACGCTATCTCTGAGCTGGCCTCTGTGATAGAAGAAGCCGCCTCTAAGCTTGCCTTTGTGATAGAAGAAGTCGCCTCTAAGGTTGCGTCTGAGCTTGCGTCTAGGCTTGTCTCTGTAATGGAAGAAGCTGCCTTTGAACTTGCGTCTTGGGTGGAAGACGCTATCTCTGAGCTGGCCTCTGTAATAGAAGAAGGTATCTTTGAGGTAGTGTCGGAAGAAGCCGCTTTTGAACTTGCTTCTAGTGAAGAAGAAGCTGTTTCTAAGCTTTCCTCGGAGCTTGCTTCTATAATAGAAGAAATCATATCTGAGCTTGCCTCTGTAATGGAAGAAGCTATCTTTGAGGTAGCGTCGGAAGAAGCCGCTTTTGAACTTGCGTCTAGTGTGGAAGAAGTCGCCTTTGAGGTTGCCACTAAGGTTTCCTCTGTGATAGAAGAAGCTGCCTCTGAGGTAATGTCGGAAGAAGCCGCTTCTGAGCCTGCGTCTAGGGTGGAAGAAGTCGCCTTTGAAGTTACCACTGGGATTTCCCGTGTGATAGAAGAAGCCGCTTCTGAGGTAATATCGGAAGAAGCCGCTTCTAAGCTTACATCTGGTGTTAAAGAAGTCGCCTTTGAAGTTACCACTGGGGTTTCCTGTGTGATAGAAGAAGCCGCCTCTAAGCTTGCGTCTGAACTAGCCTCTAGGCTTGCCTCTGTAATAGAAGAAGCTATCTTTGAGGTAGTGTCAGAAGAAGCCGCTTTTGAACTTATGTCGGGGGTGGAAGAAGCCGCCTTTGAGGTTGCCACTGGGGTTTCCTGTGTGATAGAAGAAGCCGCTTCTGAGCTTACATCGGGGGTGGAAGAAGCCGCCTTTGAGGTTGCCACTGGGGTTTCCTGTGTGATAGAAGAAGCCGCTTCTGAGCTTATATCGGGGGTGGAAGAAGTCGCCTTTAAGGTAATATCAGAAGAAGCCGCTTCTAAGCTTACGTCGGGGGTGGAAGAAGCCGCCTTTGAGGTTGCCACTGGGGTTTCCTGTGTGATAGAAGAAGCCGCTTCTGAGCTTATGTCTGGTGTGGAAGAAGTCGCCTTTGAGATTGCCACTGATGTTTCCTCTATGATGGGAGAAGTTGTCTCTGAGCTTGCCTCTAAGCTTGCTTCGGTAACAGAAGAAATCGCCTCTGGGCTTGAGGCTGTGGCGGAAGAAGGGTCGAAAGTTGATGCCTCGGTCGCCTCGTCTCTCTTAACAACCTCCTCGTACTCAAGGGCAGAGAAGTGGTCCTCGTTAGGGCCATCATGGGCTCCAGTGAGGATGGTGGTTGAAATCCTGCTTAAAGGAGAGTTTTTCGCAACAGCTGTCGGAGACCTTTGGCGAACACCATCACGCCCCCAGACACCTGTATCAGCTAGAGGCAGGCCCTGGGCCAGGCTAAGCAACAAAGCTAGCGACAGTAGTTTGACGACCATGTTGACGATGCTTGCTGAGGATGGCTTTTGACACGCTGCTGAAACAGTAATGTACTGAGATATATGTCAAAGAAAATACCTACCTCTCACGTTCGGCATCATCATTTTATCTACCAGGACCTAAACTAGGTTTCGGTCCCGATGGCTACCATACTCTAGTTGACAAATGCAACACTACTGGATGTTGCCTTTTGTTTCGTTCAATTGGTCTACTATCTGATGATTTAGCAGGGTAAGATCTAGACCATTCGATCATTCCTAACCTGTGCCCAGCTGACTTTCGTGCTGGAAAGAGTGTTCAGCGTCAGCGTTATTGAACTATTGCATTTCTGCCACGATGGCAGCTTGCCCTTAACATTCCATCCATGCCCTGAAAGCTAAGAGGCTTTTTTTTTGGACGCAAACGCTGTTCCCGAGACTTAAACCACCCACACAAAACTCATCTTCATACGTGGTCCATGGTCCAGGCTCCTGGTACGGCGTCTTAAGATAGCATTTTCCTTGAGAACCAAGCTTTCGCTGTGGACCCTGAGATCTGCGGGTTCGTCTCGGTATCTCACAGGGACCACGCGAGATGATGACCGTGCTGCGAGGCTATGGTTCGTGGGCCATCCAAGACTTTCTTGGTAAGTTGATCAGAATCAAGCGCTGGTGGACATAAACGGACTACAAAAGATAGCATTGTCTGGTCCATCCTGGTGGAAGCCTCATCATCATCATTATACAAGGATCGCAGCGGTTACTAATTTACCTACAGACTTGTGACCTGTGGTAATCTGCAACAAGTCGCTGTCATTATCATCAAACCATCTACTACGTTAACCAAACCATACCATTCCTCGGCGTCTCAAGTACCGTTACTCTAGTCAGTATCAGTGAGCCGCGATGTTCCAGGCTCGTCCTTGTCAGAATTGAGCCGTCGAAGGTAAAGACTTTCAGGTCGACCGAGCACTAGGTCGAACCTAACCCGATGCGGCAGCCTTGCCCGTTGGTTCCAAAGTCGATTCCATGATTATTTTCCACATGGCTAAACGCATGGCATGCCGTACGAGCTGGGAACACGAGTTGACTCCATTGAGACGAGTCAGAGCCGTCGTACCCCCACATTCCATTCCACGAACGCGTCTCGACCGAGAAGCGACTGAAAAAGGTCCATATATTTATATGTCGGCTGATCCAATTGCAAGCTCTAGCATCAACTCAATCGCTATCGTAGTTTAGCCACAGCCCCGACGGGAAAGCCGGTGGTCATCGGATTCGGCTCATACAACCGCTGCTAGGGCCGAAACGGAGGTTCCCTGTTCTCGGCCTTTTCCATCTGATTTGAGTTTACAGTCTCGTCGCCCATGACTGCCCATCGTCTCTATCAGACTGCATAATATTGCTAACTTTGCAGCGCGGAGCGTTCACCATCATGGCTCGGCACGACATGCGATTGCATACAACGCTTCCGAACCCTGAGTGTCATGGCCCGGCTTGAGGCCGGGTAGTCAAACACGGTAGAACATATTTCACAGGCATATGCTATCACAAGGCTCATCACTATCACAAGTCTAGCAAAGTTCCCTTCGGCGTCCCATTCCAATTGCTATTTACAGAGAACAGTGAATTAATCTCCTCCAACGTGCGCCAGTTTGTTCTTGGGTACCATGCTTAGCAAAGATGTAAAGAGTCCTATCGCCTAGACCAGCTGCTGGAACATTACTGGGCAAAGAAGGGTAAGCCACTTATTGCCGACAGACCAGCCGACAATGCCCAATGCGTTTCCTTTGGCTCGGACCTCCAAAGGGAATAACTCAGACGGGGAAAATGATGTCTTTCGAGACATAGAAAGTCAGCCACTGTATTTTCTCATACGTCCTCTTGCCCAACGCCTTCATCGCCGGCTTAATAATCACGAGTCTGGTTTGCGTTGCAGGCACGGTTACACTTCGTGGGCGTGTGCCCGAGGCATGATTGGAGCGCATATACTGTGCTCCTGGCGCATGCTCTCTCGTTGCGAAGGCTAAGAAGCGTGAAACTGCCGTCAATCGAGGAAGGGGATGGAAGTAGAATAAGTGCCTGAATTAAAAACCTGGCATAGATTATGCCTCTATCGCGTCCTTCTCTAGAAAATTGTCTCTTATTGAAAGGGGAGAGCAAGAGAATGAGGGTTTGGACAACACGACGTGTCTCTGGTGGACCTAGAAACTCTCGCTGGAGTGGTGCAGGCGGGTTTGTCACATATCTCCTTGTAGATCACGCCCTAATAAGTCCACTGACAACAACCAATCCCATCAGCTCCGTAGACTCCTCTTCATTACCTCAAGCCTCACCCCCATCTCTGTAGCAAAGCTCCTTCACCATTTCCTCTGCTCATTCTCAATCACTACAGAACTAATTCTTCAAGAACCAACCAGCCAACATGTCCATGTCCATCCAAGACTCTGCCAACGCTCGAGAAGGCTTTCCGCGCCCATTTCCAGACACTCCCACAAATGTTCTCGAGCAGTTCCGTCTTACTGGCAAGGTCGTTGTGGTAGGTGGTGTGGCAGATGGAATCGGGTTCGCCGTTGCTGAAGCAATGGCCGAGGCTGGTGCGAGCGTTGCATTGTGGTATAACTCGTGCGTGACTTTATCTTGTGCTCTTCCTCTAGAAACGAAGGGCTAAGGTCTCTTGATTATTCTTAGAAACAACGTGGCCGTTGAGAAAGCGCAAGGTTTGGCCAACGAACACAATGTCAAGACTGTTGCGTACAAGGTAGATGGTAAGGGTGACATCTGACCTTCCAACCTTGAAGAAAACAAGCTGATGCTTTGCAACCCAGTTTCGGATTCCCAACAAGTCCAAGATACGATCGCGAGCGTGGTCAAGGATTTCAAGAAGATTGACGTTTTCGTCGCGTGCGGGTGAGTGCATTGGTGAAAGACGTTGATGATCTAAAACTGAGAGATGATAGGCATGGCAATCTCCAAGCCAATCTTAGAACTGACCCTCGACGAGTACAGGAAGCAGATGTCGGTAAATGGTAGGAACATTGAACCATATCGGCGATCCGGTTCTGGCTAACTCATGTATACAGTAGATGGTGTAGTATTCGTTGCCAAATATGTCGGAGAGGTGTTTCGTCGCCAGGGCTTTGGCAACCTGATTATCACCTCGAGCTTGAGTGGCCATATCGTCAACGTTCCCACCGATCTGCCCGTGTATAACGCCACCAAAGCTTTCGTTACACACTTGGGAAAGTCTATCGCTCGAGAGTGGCGTGATTTTGCCCGCGTCAATGTTGTTTCGCCCAGCTTCTCTGATACCAAGATGGGCTCCAGTCCTGACGCTCTCAACGAGGCCTACCGTATGTCTGTTTTTGGTAGACAGGGTCATGTGAAGGAGATCAAAGGTCTCTACCTCTACCTTGCGAGCGATGCTTCTACATATATGACGGGTAGTGATGTTCTCATTGACGGTGGATACGTGCTGCCGAGAGGTCATAGAAAATGTCAAGCTAGATTAACGGCCAGGTCGATAGAGTGAGTGTATAAAGAGGATAAACATTGGCTCTGTAAATATCTACCCCAACAGGTCTTCTGGTTTCAAGAACAGCCATTCCGTGTAGTAAATTTAGTAGCGGCTGGGAGGCCACTGGACCTCTAAGCTGTCCTGCCACTCTGCCCGCTCATGAGTCAGAACTAAACACAAACTCCCGGTAGTTTGAGGCTATTCTACCGACGCCCTCCTCTAGGCCCCATCCCTTTATCTCGCAAATAGCGCGATACATCTCTTCAAGCTCATCGTCCATCCTCTCTCCTGCCTTGTGTAGGTCACTCTCAACGAGTACTCGGTTGTCCGGAACTGCATGCACCGCATCTTCCGTTTTGGCTCTGGCTGTCGTTGAGCCGAGATTGTTGGTCTTGGAGAAGGAGAAGAAGATCTTGGCGGGTATCGACGGCTTCAGGTACTGCCTCACCGCATCCGATTTTCCGCTGAAGGAATGGAGGCAGATGCGAGGGGGATATGGCTTAGAGCTTTCTGCTTCAATTCCAGTCCCCTCATTGTTTTCCTCGGCTTGCTTTTGCTTGGAGCGCCGCCCTTTGAGTTCGTGGCCCTTCCAACAGGCCGTCAAGAGATCGTACAGGACGCCATGCGCCTGAACACCGTGCACGCTGACGGCTCTTGCGAGCTCGCCAGCAAGATTCAGATGTGCTATTAGAACAGCCTTTTGGTGCGACATCTGAATGCGAAATGGGCTTAGAAGTCTCCTTTCTCGCCCGCCGGCAGTCCGGGCCGGATCTCGGCCAGCCTTTGCTTCGGCTTGCCACTGCATCGGTAATCGAAAGGCTTTATCGAGGCCAATTTCGCCAACCATCGCATGTGGATTGGCCAGTAGCCGCGCCTTTGTTTCAGCAATAAAAGATGAAAGTGGTATAGGCGTCGGCAGGTCGTTCCAAAAAGCCGGGTCTTTAGGAGTAGGTGAGAGAACTGCCTGGTAATGCCTCGCCTTTGCGTTCTCAACATCTTCAGAGTGTATATATGTTGGATCATGCTCGGAATCGTCGAACAGCTCGTGGGAGAACCAAGGGTGCCTTCCATAGCCCGCAACTACAGTAGTCCCGTCTCGTGAGAAACAGTCTGTGCTCTTGGCTCCATGTGAAGTCGCAATAGCTGTGACGAGTGACTGGTCCTGAGTTCTGGTTGCCATGACGGCTATCGCACGAGCTTTCATAGTCGGCAAGTCAGCAACCGAAAGCATTCGCTCAGCGACATGGTTGTGAGCATCAAAGACGCCGATGTGCCATGGAAACGGCCCTTTATGTGGAAGCGAGGGCTCTGTCGCCACGTTTTGCTCATGGTCATGCATGCACATTGTGACGGTTGAGCTCAAAGTTATGCTACGATGGCTGCGTGTTGTCTTTCAGATGACAACCTGAAAGAGTCTGGTCTCTTATGTCTCCGATGACTCACAAATGCAATGAGTCATCTTTCCTTCATCTACTCAGCCACACGAGAGATAGCCTCGTTACTCGATGCATTCATACTACAACTGTTTCGGTTAGGCCAGCAGCTGTTGCTATTGAGCTCAAACAGAGAGTATGATTCTTCTCACGCCATGAGTGTCAGACTCATACAGGACCGGCATTGTCATTGTTCTTCATGACCAAATGACATCAGCTTTGTCTCGAAAGGTTTCATTTCTTTCTCGCATACATCAGTCTCGCCCCGCATCACCTTTAGCCACATCCTCTTGGCTCCTGAATTGGCGAATCCCTTCGTATGTCCAGTTGGAGATGTATGTTTCAAATGCTTGCTCACCGTGCTTCCCGTTTGTTGTCGCATAAGCTCCAATGATCACACCTGACTAGCATTAGCATTGAATGGCCAACAGCCTTTGGCATGACTGGTATTTGCACTTACCAGAATAATACGGCACCAAGTCAATCCCTCGACAACGGCCGAATACACTCATTTCCGATTTCTGGCCTGTTGAGCCAGCGAGGCCTGCCCTGAACTCGAAATGTGTGCTGTTCACTGCCTCGATTTCCAGCCGCAGCTTTCTTCCCACCCACTCATTCGCCATCTTCACCGAGTGTTCTGGAACACTCGTCCTCCCACGATACGGAGTTTCTGAATGCCCACGGAAGCGCAAATGTGGCTGCACAGTGTCTTCTCCTTCCGGTTTCAGCATCACGATGCCTAGATCAAAATGCTGAGCTTGATCTTGGAATATCGAGACACCAACCTCCATTGCCTCTTTCTTCAACGATTGAGCCCAGTCAACGTCCACACTATATTTGAACATCGAATGTGCCATTCGGCGACCAACGAACGTCTGACCTCTACCCAACGAGAAATCAGCGTCATAGGCAGTGAGGTTAAGCACAGAAGACTTCAACGCCAGGCTGTTTGGCTGCTTCGGTAGCGAGACGCGGTAGCTTCGGCTTTTTGGCAACCGCAAGTGTACAAAATGGATGGGCAGGGTACTCCCAGGAGGAAAAGTGACCAAGTCACCCGCATCGTTGGGCTGGCCTTCTCCACCATCTACCTGTGACTTGGCAGATAGATTCCAACCTGACATGATCCCGGAAACGGGAGTGAAGACGGGGAACTCGCCCTTCTCCCAGGTTACGGGAGTGAGCACTGTCTCTCTTCCCATGGGGAGGTTGCCAAAGTATGGGCCTGGGTTTTCACCATATGAGCCTCCAGCTCTAACAGCCAAGGCAGAAGCCCACCACTGGCCATCGGCGTCCTGAAAAAGATCGGCGTGTCCGACGGCCTGGAAGTACGAGCTCGTATCATTAGCTGCTGTGAGGAGAGGGTTTTGAGCCGCCGGTTCGTAGGGGCCTTGGAGACTGCGTGACCGTGCCATTGTTACCATGTGATTCTCCCTCGTGCCCCCCTCTGCAAGCAACAAATAATACCATCCATCCCGTTTCCAGATATGCGGTGCTTCAGGGGAGGCTCCACCGGTTCCATTCCATGGCATCATGATATCGCCAATCTCTCCCGTCTCAAAATCTAGCGGCGCGTGCATTACGCCTGGATAGTAGGCTGCAGTATGTGCGCCCGAAACCCATGTAGATCCATCATCGTCCCAGAAGGGAGAAGGATCAAAGCCAGGAAAGCTGAAATGAACGGGATCAGACCACGCATCGGAACTATACGGATCTGCAGTGGTCATGATGAAATTGTCCCATCGAGAATCATTGACGCGAGGAAGTTGCTGATTGACGAGGGTCGACATTAAATAGAAAGTGCCTTGGTGGAACCTAAGTGTCGGTGCATATATGCCACTGGTGGCTTTTGGGAGGAATGCCATGCCAGGCAGCTGGTCTAGCCGACTGAAGGCGTTGGAAACATGCTTCCACTCTACTAAATCGCGGCTTGCGTGAATGGGGAGGCCAGGGAAAGCCAGAAAGCTTGATGTGACACAAAAGAAGGTATCGTTGAATTCTGGTACGAAGATGCAGCTGGGATCTGGATTAAAGCCGGTGATGATCGGGTTATTGAACGTCGAGTTCGCACCAAAGCAGAGCTTCCCGAAGCCCAGAAATGGCCACAACAGGACATGGGTTTTCATGGTGGTTAGGATATTGTCTCGTAGAACACTGAGAAGGCTAAGCTATAAAGGACTTTCACGTCATTTATATATACCATCAAGGTCATGCAGATCTTCGAAAAGCTCGGGTAATGGCTTCCCGGAAATACATGTTATGGCGGAGGTTTGCATTCACAGGCCCTTTCAAAAGACTTTTCCGAACTCTCAAGCTCAAAGCAACAGTTGCCTAATAGATATCCGATTTAGCCTAAATCTCTTCTGTTGGCAACATGAACGGTTTTGTGCCGAAGAATGCGGGGGATCGTCATGACAGTGAACTCTTCCTGAGAAATAAACCCTGCTCAAGGTTGTTTTGAGCGTGAGTTCTAATGCGGCGTGGCTATAGGCGGTGAGATGGGACCACTTTGAACAAAGACTTAATGAGTAGTTTCCTTCCAGCTCATCATTCAAGAGGAGTCTTAATAAAGACTTTCTCTAAGAGGGAAAATAAAACTGCTAGCAAAGACCCGTTGCAAGTCGAGAAGTTGTATAAATGATCAAGGTAAAGGGTATATCTTTGGAGATCTTAGAAAGAATCTCTGGGAAACCCCAGAGCTCTTTAGAAAAATTAGGTAAAATCTTAAGTACTCGGCCTCTACAAGAATGAACTCAAGATCCTTTGTCTGTCTTCAAGTTGACCTTGACAGGCGTGAAAGCAGCAGCCAAGGACGACAAATGTGCTTGAAAAGTTCTTTGAATGATGGTGCATATATAGTTATATACTGTAAGATCTCACGTAATTTGGTCACTCACTCTAGCGTCTCGAATTTCTCCACTTCTATCTTCAAAAAACATTGCAGCTAGGTGTAAACAGGTTGTCTCCTGAGCCTGCGGAGGCGCTAGACTGACCGATTTCCGTGAGGCCTCACGATAGCCATACATCTTCTGCGTGATTTCTTCTTACAAGGGTGGCGGGGGTTTCAATTTCTATGACTAACTCAGCATTATCTATTGCTATCACGGGGCGAAGAGTCACTCGATTGCGAGCTAAGCGCCTTTCTTATCTGTGTGGAGCCATAGTTGTCTCCACAAAGAACGAATGCGCTAAATCTTATCCTTTGCTTAATCTTGCTTTTCTGGGATTAGCTCCTCGTCATTGCACCCGTTTCCCCGCGTCGCAAGTTGTGCTAGTGTTGGGAGGCGAAATAGATCATCGGCCGATTGGTCAACTCTCAAGATATCGCAAGCAAAATCAGCCTCGCATTCCAAGATAAGGGAATTTCCAGTCGTGATATATATCTTGGAGAGTATCAGACCTCGTTTCCTTCTACCATCATCGAGCTTGAGCTTATTAACACTTTTCCACACAAATCATCATGGCCGGCAACACTCCCACCCAGGGGGGCCAACTCCAAAAGCGGTTTTCCAAGATTACGATGATTGGAATGGCTTTTGCGATTCTCAAGTAAGCATCACGCTGAGAGTGGACTGAATGGGTCTTTCAATGCACCGCTTTCTTATCCAATCATGTCACTGCAATGTGTGAAATCACCGAGGTAGAGGACTCCTTAGTATGAGTACCATGCTAACACTCCAAGTACATGGATTTCTCTTGCCGGGTCGATTGGCCTCGTGATGCCATCAGGAGGCTCCGTCAGCTTTGTCTACGGGTTTATTTTCTGTGTCATCTGCAATATCTGCTTGAGCGCAAGTGTAGGAGAGCTGGCTTCTCTGTGGCCCACTGCTGGAGGGCAATATCATTACGCTTTTGCGCTTTCTACTAAGAAGTGGAAAGGTCTAATGGTTAGGAGATACAAGATCCTTGGATTCTACACACTTGACTGACAGTTTAAAGAGCTTCCTCGTCGGATGGACAAACATTGCTGGCTGGTTGACTCTAAACACAACCGCGGCGTATTTTGGAGGTATGGCTGCTGTTGCCTGCAAAGTCAGTTCACTCATTGTACAACAGCTAGATTCCTCGCCGGAGCAGCAGTAGCTGGCTCCGGGGGTACCTACGAGATCACAAAATGGGGTACCTATCTGATGTTTGTCGCAGTGTCAATCATTGGCGTGTTCCTAAACATTTTCGCTTATCCCATCTTGAACCGCTGGAATGAAGGTGCCTGTATGTCCCCTCTGTTGCATTGTTGGAGCCCACTGACCTTGGGTAGTGTACTGGTCTTTAATTAGCGTCGTTGTGATCAGTATTGTGCTTCTATCTACCTCCCCAAAGACTGACGCGGAGTTTGTTTTTACAAACTTCTCCAACACGACCGGATGGAGTGACGGAACTGCTTGGATGCTTGGTCTTCTCCAGTCAGCCCTTAGCCTCATCGGGTGAGTTCTTACGTCAAGCTTGAATCTTGAGCCTACTGACGCCGCTGTAGTTTTGATGCCGTAGCACACATGACCGAAGAGATGCCTCGGCCCACCAGAGACGCGCCTCAAGCTATGATTGCTGCTGTTCTTGTTGGAGGCGTAACGTCGGTCTGACTTTGCCATTCATTAAAACGTCTGCTGACATGAGAGCAGTGGAATTGTTTTCATCCTGGTCATGCTCTTCTGCTTCGTTGATATTGAGCTTCTCCTCTCATCGCCAACACAAAGTCCTCTTACCGAAATGGTATACCAAGCAACTGGCAGCAGTGTGGCTGCCACCATACTAAGCGTTGCTGTTGCATTGTGCTTTGTCAATGGCGCCAACGGCTGCGTCACATCCGGTAGTCGTCTTCTATGGGCAATGGCACGAGACGATGGGACACCCTTCTCTAGATTGTAGGTTCACCTTTTGCATTTCAATTCAAGTTTACTGACACATGACCGTAGTCTCTCGCACCTTCATCCCAAGCTTAACGTTCCAGTTCGAGCTATTCTGGTACAAGCTATCTTTAACCTCTTGTTTGGTCTACTGTATCTGGGTAACTCTTTCCGACCCAAACCCCTACATTCTCTTATCTAATATTGCTGAAGGTCCGGAGGTAGCTTTTAATGCCTACATTGCGAGTGCAACCCTGTTTCTCAACCTCTTATACGCTGCACCGGTTGTCATTCTGCTCGTACGAGGGCGAAGCCATATCCTGGCAGATCCTCCAGAGTTTTCCCTTGGATGGGGTTTCGGATACGCAGTGAACTACATATCAGTTATCTTTGTTCTAGTTACCTCGGTTGTAAGTCCTCCAGTATCCCTCAATCATGACCACTGTGGTCTGGCTGCGAGGATTTCACTAACATAACATGTTTCCGTTTGGGACAGTTCTTCTGCTTCCCTCCAGCAATCCCGGTTAATGTGTCGACTATGAGTGCGTAGTCCCCCTTGTTGTCGTACGTACAAGTATCTAATGCGTATTAGACTATGTGACCGCAGTGCTGGGAATCTTTCTTGTTTTTGTGACGGCATTGTGGTTTTTGAAGAGGAGATCATATAACGGGCCGCAACTCGAGTGTATCCTGGGAGAAGATCTCCCTGTGGTGGACTCGATCTCGCAGAAAACTCAGACGGCAACGACTTCGAAGTCACACTTCAAACAGGAGGAATAGTACCAAGAAAAGTACATGCTTAGAGGCATATTGAGAAGTAGGACTTGTCCCGAGGTACCGGTTAGACTACCAAGGCTAGTTTATTGAAGAGTCAACTCATAGGGCTTCAAATCACCACACCAAGCACGCAAGAAGAAGAATATCGAGGGAAAAGCAGGTTCATTGTAGTAGAAAGACATACAACTGTAGCTCTCTTGTATCGGTGCCGTTACAGCCCTCTTTTTCTATCTAGTTTGCTGCAGACTCAAACTTCAAATACCCGTAATGCCAATCTTCTCTGGCCAAATCCTTTCTGATCTGATAGTTTCGCTCAGCAATGTCAACTATCCGCATGTCTACGTCCAGAACACGCATTCCTTCTTCACTATCAGTGAAGCTCCCAGGCACACTCCCTACAATAGGCAATGCAACTTGTCTGCAACCAAAGAAGCCCTCTTGTGCTGGCCCACCGACATTGCAGTAGATGACCGCCGCGGTACTCTCATAAGCGCGAGTCACGAGTGCGGATTGTACGAACATCTTTTCACAATCGACGTTGTATGTGAGCCCGTCTGCGCACATGTCCAGCGATGTCCAGTATGAAGGGATGATAATGATCTTGGCACCCGCCAGAACAAGTTGTCTGAACGCCTCGGGGAAGGCAAGGTCCCAGCACACAAGAATGCCAACAGGTCCTAGAGAAGTCTCGATTACCTGATGAGGATTCGAGGTTGTGTCGCCGTTGTTGGCGATCTGCCGAGCATAATCGACAAATGAAGTCAAGGTGTGCCGTTCGGGGATCCAAAGGTTCGTTTTAGTATAAGTTCCGAGGAGGTTACCGCTACTGTCGATGAAGTCCGAGGTGTTAAGGAGGGTAGGCATCGGTTTCTTCGAGTTCACTGCGGACGCTTCTGGTGTGCTGTGCTTTGGCGCCTGGGAAACGATTGTGCCTGCACATATATTGATACGGAGCTCCGCTGCCAAGCCTCGGTATCTCTGCCGGTATTTGCTGGCATCCTCTGGATTCAGGGCAAAAGATGGCTCTTCCGGAACCCAGCCTGTTAGATGGTACTCTGGCAGAACGGCCAGCGATGCGCCCTGAGCCGCCGCGAGGTGGATTTGCTCAGCAGCATGCGTGAAGTTATGCTCTGGGTCAAGGGGCTGTCAAGCATATTAACGCCACGCTATGAACACATTTGCTCATTTTTTTTAATCTAAATGAACCGTTCACATACCTTTCGTTTCATCTGTACGAGAGCGACCTTGAACTTGGGGTTCGGTGAAATCACAACCATCGTGCTTGAGTCTGGCTGTTGCAGATGGTCAGAAAACAGATTCTGTTGCCAAAGACAGCATGGGCAGCTGAGAGATGATTGAATCTGCTCTGCTTGATTAAAGTAATTAGATAATGTTAGAAAGTGCGCACCAAGTCAACCATGCGCAATGGTATTACTCAGTATATTTCCTGTTTCGGCATGGGCAACCTTCGCTTTTTGCTACCAGTCTGGGGATAGTTGGGTGGAGCACCAAGCCGCTCGCCCGGGCGCTCCCTCATCTTAGAACCAAGTTTCAGGAACATGAGATCAGGATTGCAGGAGGGCTTTGAAGTCTGTAAAGCTCCGAGTCGATATCGAATCATTACCACAATCTGCTCTACAGACTAGCATGTGGCTCTCTAACGTTGCCCGAGTCTATATCTGTAATATCATTTTGCACACAGAGCATCACACCACACGCTTGGGCTGCCACCCACGCGTATCCGCCTCTTATTCTACTAAGTACACCGTTTGGGACATATTCACATGAAGCTGTTCAACTTCTACCTTGGGTAGAGGAACATGTTGGAGCTATCTTCCGACAAAAGAATGCAGCCCAGTTCATCTGTAGAGCAGGATGAGCTCAATGTACTAGTCTAGGCGGTCGATAGACTTTCATTCACCAAGAGTGACAAAAGAACGGACTTTGAGCTAACGCCGTCACGTGAGATGAGCTGGCTCCCCTTCGATTCTCCTCTCCACATCGCCATCTCCACTCATCAACCGGACAAGCAGGTCGACATCATGTCATCCTCTACGTATCAATCGGCACGCAAAAACATTACCAGATCGCGCAATGGATGTGCAGTGTGCAAATCTAAAAGAGTATGAAGCCTTTGGGTCGGCTGATTTCTGCAGATAGCTGATGGTTAAACCTAGCTCAAATGCGACGAAGCCAAGCCAAGCTGCACGCGCTGTGTGAGACTTGGAATCCCGTGTCCCGGTTACCAGAAACCTCTACGATGGACTACAGGATCAAAATCTCCCAAAGACAAGGCAACCACTCCCGGTAGTAATGATTCCGCAAAGTTCCCCGAGAGTACAGGATATGCTTCTTTCCAGCCACAGCCGCCAGACCAGTTTGTCCCCGATTTTTATAACTCTGAACTTCCAGAGCGACTCATAAATGTTAATCCCGAATACACCAATCTTGAAGACCACAATAATCTGGAGTCGCCCTTACCCTTTATGGAATTTTCTGACGAGTTCCTACAACTGTGTTCAGACCAGGTGTTAGGATAAACGCCTGGCCCTGCCTCCCAGGAGCCTAACGAGGATGAACGCTGCCCAAACACCCCTTTGAGGGCAACGCAGTCAAATTCGCAGTCTCTGGTTCACCTAGAATCTCCAAGTCAATCTTCCAGGCCGCTTCGCGAGATGCCACTATCATGTGCCCTCCAGGACCATGCATCAATTCTTGTGGAGTAGTACTTCAAGGAAGTATGCGGGATGATGTCCTGCTACGACAGCCAAATGAATCCATACAGAACGACAATTTCGAACATGTGGTCTGGTTCCCAATCTCTCTACTATATCACTCAAAGCATGGCCGCTGCATGTTTATCTGAGGTATCGCCGAATCTCTCCTCAGTCGGCCGCCAACTACGAGATCAAGCCGTGGTTTGCTTGTCGAGAGAAGCTACGATGGCCCGATTAGAGACCTCATCTCTTTTGGCACTAGTCATGCTTGGGATGAGTCTCTCATGGCACGATCCTAATAGTCTAGGCCAATCAGAGTCTGAAGTACTCGCCGAAAAGGTTCTGACCGAGACTTACGATGGAGACCTCCATTTGGCTGATAAACAAAACAAGTTCTTCTTTTACAACTCTCTTGTATATTGGAAGATGCTACTTGCGTTTGTCGCCGATGGGGACTTGTTCTACCAGAGTATCAGGTCTTCTCAACCACAGCCAACCCAGCCAACCAGTCTCAACTCACAAGAACCCCGTATGCCTCATCCACAAACAGGCATCGGTATCGAAGTGCAAGAACTAGTTGCTAGGGTAGGAAGTCTGGTTAGGAAAGAGCGAAAGCGAATTCGATCCTGTCGATTTACGCTGAGGGGCGACATTGAGGAGGCCCAGAATGCCATTCGTGCTTCAGAAAGGCTGCACTCGGAGCTTTGCTCAATCGATCTACCGAAGGAGAGTTCAGTTATTGATTCAGGCGACGAAATGACTCCAGCAATCCACCTGGTCAAGATTGCTGAAGCCTATAGATGTACTGGATTGCTACAGCTCTACCGAAATTTCCCAGATCTTCTTGCACCTTACCTAACATCTCGGCACTCAAGCAGCCAGCCGCTTACGCTGGGCTCCCCCGATACTGGGTATTTGCATATCGATGATCGGTCCTTGGAAGACACGTGGTTGACTTGCCCGGCCCTGCACATTCTCGACCTAGTACAGGGTATACCTGTGTCGTCACGAAGTCGGTCAATACAACCATTGCTGCTGGTTAGTATTTGCAGCGAATTGTCTCTGAATCGATCGTATCGTTCGTTGGTAGGTCTGCAGCAACCTACTGTCGCAGACATCGCCGCGAGCCTACGGTTTAAGACGCCGTTGTCTGGCCTTGACGTTTTGCAAGCAAGGAAATTTGTAATATCTCGTCTTTCGGCTTTTGAGAACATTTTGGCGGCTAAACCCATACGCCGCATGTTAGTACTGGTTAGAGAGACCTGGTCTTGGATAGACGAAAAACAAGTGGATATATGCTGGATGGATGTGATGATGGAAAAGGGTTACGAGACTAATGGGATAGAGTATCAAGAATAAGTACCAAGTTTCTCAAACTATATATCACGCCGAAGCGTAATGATCGTGATAAAACTTAGTACTTTCCATTAGGTATAAATTTACTTCCAGGCAGAGTGTTGTAGATTGATTAGCAGGAAGACGCTCCTTGTCGTGAAGGGCGGGAGCTGTCCCCTGGCTGGGCGTGGGGTTCTTGGGTAGCAGTATAGTACCATACCATCCCGAGCCTTCTCTGGAAATATGATTTAAACCCTGATCGCAGGACTGCACTCAGCGCCCTGCCATGCAACAGGAATACCACAGCAAGTGTTCGTTTTGCCGCAGCCTAAGGCGTTGCCGCTAAGAAGGCTAGGGAGACAGAACATCAGCTACTCAAGAGCCGGTGAAAAGTGCACAAAGAGCGGTAAAGGTCTTCATGTTGAATAGATGGCTCTAAGTGATTAGACAGTGAGGAAGGTTTAGAGTTGGCCTAATACAAGAGAGTAAGAGAGGCAACTTTATATAGAAAGGTATGGATACTGTGTGAGATAATGCCGTTTTGGGCTTTGCTGGAGTAGCTGGAATGGAGGACTGTGTTACTTGTTAGCTAAAACATAAGGGGAAGCCACTGATCTTGAACTGGAAATTGGATTACCTTGCGTCAACAACGAACAAGTAGCAAGCTCCTTAGAACAGCTAAAAAGGGTGATATTATTCCGAATATCTTGTCTCCTTACTCTAATTGTTAGATATATTATCGCAATGCTTAATATTCTCTCGCTAAGACCACTCATTAGCAGGCTCCAGACTTCTATTTTCCACTTCCCGACGTACCCTAATACTCGATGAACCACTTTAACACCGGAAGTTAAAGTAATTTAAGACATAAGATAGTTTACGAGATTGGCTTTTATGCTCGATAAGTGTAAATTTAATGTGGCCTGTTA